>LSRZ01000406.1:0-10754 GCA_001625125.1 Haemoproteus tartakovskyi | reverse complement strand
TATTTCCCTTAATTTACGAAACTTTTTTTTTCTATAAATTAATACTGTCGTGCCATTTTTTTAAAAAAAAAAAAAAAAAAACTTATATCAAATGCAACAGTTCAATTACACGTAGTGCATACGCTAAAAAAAATGAAAACTTTTATAAATAATGATATAGTTAATATTGGTACTAGTAAAATGAATAACAATTGTGGTTTATATTAAAAGAAACACATAACAATTTAAAAATTAATAAATGTAATAACATAATTTTTTTTTGCCAATAATTTTAAATTAAAAATGTAAAAAAAAATTGTTATTCTGTTTACAGTATTTTTAAAATATTATAAAATTTGTTTAATTTTTATTAAACATACTTTTTTTTTTTTAGTAACAGTATACCTCTTTGAATATTTTTATGTCTATATGTAATTTTTATTACTTGTAAATATTCACAGATATTATTCTAAACATGTGTATTCCTTTAAGTATTGTAATTGTTACATATGCTGCTGAATTTACATCTAATAAATAATTTTTTAATATATTTCTTTTAATTATCCTAACACAATTTATTTTTAAAAATATTTTTTTCAAAACAAAATAATACCATTTCAAAGATAATATACATCAACTTCTCTGAACCACTTGGCAATAACTTATTACACATATTTTATTGCTACCAATTATATTTCAAATTTTTAAAACTATCTTTTTTATTATAAAATGGAAACTGAATCTGCTGTAACTGAAAATCGTTGGACAAATGCAAACGAAAATTCTAGTTCCAATTCTTTTTCCAGTGAAACAGAAATGTTAAAAAAAAGGAGAAACGATAAAGCACAACGAAGCTTTTTTCCGTCATTTAGTAGTGGGACGGATTTTGAAGAAAGTGAATACTTTTCAAGGATTGCATCAGAAGGATTTATAGAAAATCCGTGGAATTCTCAAGAGGAAGGAGATGAACATGAAACAGAAGAAGAAACACAAAACGTGGATTCAAGTGCAAGCTGGGCTTTTCCGGAAGCAACTTCAATAACCTTCGACAATGTTTGCTTGCACCAGTTGAACTGCGGTGGTCAAAAATTTATTCAAGCAACATGTTGTAAAATGTCTGATTCAGTACATAACAAACTTCAAGAATATGCAAAAAGAATCGTAAATCAAAACATATGTTTTCCTCCAGCAGATATGGTGTGCGAGGTAAAACCTAAATATTCGGGCATGACCAATAGTAGTCATTTATATTTAAAGCATTTAATTGGAAGCTGTTTCTACGAATACGACATCAAATGTGCACATGGAATCAATTCATTGGACCATTATGTTGCAGCAAATATAGATGCTACTTGAATTTGTAAACATATTTGGAGCAGAAAGCTATTTACGCGTCCTTATAGTTTATCTTCCTATTTGACGACAATTTATTGTTGGGCACATATTTACTGTTTGTGTGAAACGAAAATTACACCGCTTGAAGATACTGAGTTAACTGAATTGGAATCAAATTCTTCTAATTTAAATGAAAAATTCCAACGTTATGACAATACAATAACTCAAATGTCATGCAAAAGTTCTACGTTAGCATATACAAAATTTAGTGCATATTGTAACATTGATAATACAAAGGATCGCACGAGCTATTTAGTGACACTTCCTAATGTTACGAGACCTACCAAACAAGTCAGTAATGCTGATACCATGTCGGATTTTGCCGCCTTCAATGATACTTTTTGTTTTGTAACACCCTCAGGGAGGTACAACATACAGCATTCTCATACTGTATATCGATCAAATAATCATCAATCATCTGCAAGAACTGTATCTGAAGCATTAACTTCGGCATCAAATTCAAACGCATTGACAATTGCAGGTGTATCTTCAATTGCAACATTGAGTATATCGTTTTTTGTTGTAATATTTTTACTGGTTATCTTAATGTTCTATAAGGTAAGTTATTTGTTTTTTAATTAAAAGATTGATCAAAAGTTTTTGTTTCTTTTAGGATAATGTCCCTTGTGCATATGTATAAGAGCTGCATTTTTTGCAATTTTCTTTTTTCATTGACAAAAACAAATCTTAACTGAAACATATCTACTATTATTACATTGTTACAATGTATGCATTTTTTTATTTTTATTTTCATATATTTTTTTTCTTTTTACAGAAGAAACGCAATCTATCAAAAAACACATAAAAAAATTGGTTTGTTACGGAGACTGGAATAAAATTAGCTGTTTTATGCCTTTGCTCTTTATATTTTTCTGTGAATGAAAAATTTAGAGTCATTAACAGTTTTCTTTTTCAAAAAAACAACATATTAAAAAAAAACATTTTTTTTTATGGAATATCAATACTGGGTTATCAAAAATAATACATATACATTTTTGTTAAAAATGTTTGAAAGACGGATATTTCTCAACGTGTGAAGTAATAGATTATCTGAAATAAATTTAATACAAATCAGCCTATACATATTTTACCAATGTAATTGCTTAAGAGACCTTTTGACAATTACAAACCGTTTATTTAAAAACACGTTTAATTTCATCAAAAATATATTTATTTATTTTTTTTAATTTATGTTTTGGGGTTTTTAATTTTCTTTATTGTGCGAGTTATTTCTCTTTTATGAAAAACGTATTTTGTTGGATGAAATGTTTTTTTTATTTTAAAGAGTATAAATTATCATAGATAGCTCTTTAAAGATTTTTGAGGAAAAGGTTCGTTGTGAGAAAAGAGTTTTAATTATTATGTCAGGAAAGATGAATTTTGTGTTAGGAAGACAATTAATTGGTCAGGAAATCCACAACATGCAATTTTATTTATTTGCGTTTGTTGCATGTTCATATCCATTTTGTTGTGTCCATGTCATGTGAGTTTTTTTGTAAAACTCTTAAAGATAACGGAAGTTCAACGGAAGTAAGTTCGACGAAAATTTGGTTCAAAAAAAAAAAACAACAAATTTTGTGAATTTGTGCTTTTTGAAGCATCAAATAATTTTTAGTTGAAAAACGCTGAACAAAAGAAAGTAATTTTATGTTTTAAACTTATAATGATGAACAACCGTCTGAGTTTTCTTTTTAAAATGTTTTTGTTTTGCAAACATTTAATTTTTTTTTTAACATAGCTTTTAAACATTTTTTTAACTTTTAACAACTTTGAGTAGAATTTATTGAAAATTCAAATTTTGGACAAAGAAAAAAATAGAATTTTATTGTGGATTTAAATTCACATATAATTCTATGTTAATTAATAGCAGCGTATAAATTTTAATCCGGATTACCTTTTTGTGTATAAACACTTAGAAGTTTTCATCAATACATTATTGTAAGTAAAGGAGTCACCATATAAAAGTCAAATGTAAAACTACTTTAGGGAATAGTCATAAGATTTGGAATTTGTGCGAATTGATTACAAAGACAATTTGGTAATCGCTGCTAGTTGTATTTGGCAGCCTCTGCTAATTATGACTAGTGAGAGTGGATTGGATAGTTTATTCTAATCAATGATAACTGTTAACTGTTGTCAATAGCTGCTAGTTGTGGATAACATGATATGTCGAACTGCTTATGATGTTTAGCAATATCCGAAAGTCACATTCATTGCATTCATTGTTAACTGATGGTAAAACAAAACCAAAGTTAAAAGTTTTACTCGAAGTGGCCTATTGGTGGACAAAGTAAAATGTGATAAACATATCCATCGAAGGGCGAGAGTAGAATAAAGCCAAAGTTGATAGTTATATTTAACTCAGGAAGACTTTGATAAAGGGAAAAGTTAAAGATTCTACTCAGTACGTATAAATGTGAAAAGAAAGTAAAATACAGTATAGAGAACCTCCATAACGGAACCAGCATAAAATAACCGTGCGAAAAGGTAGAAAAAACATTTTGATATATTAAAAGGAACATGTGTACATAATCAGAGTGGGTTATTAAAAAAACCTCTGTATAATTTGTTTGTTAATTTTTTTAATTTTTTTTTTTTTTTTTAGTGTGTGAAGCATTCACTTCTAAAAAAGTTCAACTTACATGATGTGTATAAAGAGGGACAAAAATAAAAGGCTATTTTGAACTTGCGCAAAAAAAAGAGTCTGTGTTAATAATGTAATCACTGTGTGTAATAAGTATATCACAAAACAATCACGAACCGATTAAGATGTGTTCAACAAGTGATAAGAAATTTTCATACGTCAAACTCTTAATTGATACTGACATTAAAGAGATTTCTGTAAGAATTCTTATTAATTACGAACCATAAAATCGTCTTCAACCAAAGTTATCAAACAAATAATTGATAAACTACAGGGATAAAGGATTTAGAGTGAGTCATAAAATTCATAATTAAGTATAATTTTGTAATAAAATCAAAGCTGATGTTTAGACTTGTTCTGAGCTGCTTAAAGAATAAAGCTAAAGCCAGTCGTTTAAATCATTGTGAGCTTCTTAAAGAATACAACCGAAGTCAGTTATTTAAATCAGTGTGGGTTTCTGAAAAATTAAAGCCAAAGCTGATAATTTTAATTGATGTGAGCAGCTTTTTGTTTAAAGTCAAACCTAATAGTCCTTTTTCGTATAAGCTGCTGTTTGTTTAAAGCCAAAGTTGATATAATTAGTCAGTGTGGGTTAATTGCAACAGCCAAAACAGAAACTAATCGTAATATTCAGCGTGTTTAAGTTGAAAAAAATTATATTTTGGGGTACTTTAACAAAACCAATATAAAGTGACCTTGACAAAAAGTGAAAAAGGCGTTTTGATAAACTAATGTGCGTACACTACTTATGTATATTTCCTTACCAGATTTTCAAGAATTTTTTTTTTTTTAACTAAATATTTCCCCACATATAATTTTATATATATTTCTACTTCTTGTACAAACACTCTGTATATATAATATTAATGCTTCTTTAAAAATGTTTAATGCTTTATCATTCATTTAACTAGACACCAATAATACCTGTTATTTTCCGTTCATTTTTATTCTTCCTCAAAAACCCTATATAAGTTACCTTCAATAACCCACTAAAATATAACATTATCATTTTACATGATGTACTTTAAAAAAAAGAAAAACAGTACATAACTTTTTCCAAAATTGTTTAAAATATTTTTTTTTTCACAAACCTCTAAAAACATTAAAAAAAAGTATAAAAAGAATTTGTATTACAAATAAAAAAAGCAATTAAAAAAACATAAACATCTCTTCACACATAAACTAATTTGATAAAAAAAAAAAAATGTTTCCACACAGAAATATATTAAAACAAGATAAAACATTTGAAAACACAAAAACATTTGAAAACACAAAAACATTTGAAAACACAAAAACATTTGAAAACACAAAAACGTTTGATATAGACAGAACCTTTACTTATATTACACAATTTTGTAAAACATTGTAAATAATTGTTTTTTTCACTCGTCTTCATTAAAGAAAAGTGCATGGTTTGAAATACTATTCATGCACTGCGGTGCACATTTATCATCCAATAATATTTTAGATTACTTGACACAAAATATTATTTGTTTTCTTAAAAATTGTGTGCAAAAATATCATAGGGGACATTTTGATAGCCCATATATATACATCATTACTGTGTGTAAATGTGTGTGTGTGTGTGTGTGTAAAACTATAAAAAGGTGCATAGAAGTATTAAGAATTTTGTGAAATCATAATTCAATTTAACTTAATTTACCAAACCTTCTTTTGGTAAATTAATACCTCAGAGTTATGCCTTTTTAAAAAAATAAATAAATAAAAAGGTTCAAATAAAAAATGAAATAATTCACTTACACGTTGCGCATACGTACACACAATAAAAACTTTTATAAATAATGATATAGTTATTAATAATACTAGTAAAATAAATTAAAATTACGGTTTATATAAAAAAGAAATTACATGAACATTTAAAAAATTATTAAATGTAATGCCAGATTCTTTTGTGCCAATAATATTAAAAAACAAATTTTGCAAATATTAAAGAAAATTTGTCATAATTTGAAATACAAAAAAAAAAAAATATATAGTAAAAATGTAAAAAAATACGGTTATTTTGTTTACAATATTTTAAAAACATTATAAAATTTGTTTAACCTTCATTAAACATACTTTTTTTTACGCACACTGTTTACTTTTTTAGATATTTTTATGGTTATATGTAATCTTTATTACCTGTAAACATTCACATATATTATTCTAGACATGTGTATTACTTTAAGTATTGTAATTGTTACATCTGCCGCTGAATTTACATCTAATAAATAATTTTTTAATGTATTTCTTTAAATTATCCTAACACAATTTATTTTTAAAAATATTTTTTTCAAAACAAAATAATACCATTTCAAGGATAATATACATCAACTTCTCTGAACCACTTGGCAATAACTTATTACACATATTTTATTGCTACCAATTATATTTCAAATTTTTAAAACTATCTTTTTTATCATAAAATGGAAACTGAATCTGCTGTAACTGAAAATCCCTGGACAAATGCAAACGGAAATTCTGGTTCCAATTCTTTTCCCAATGAAAGGAAAAGTTTAAAAAAAAGGAGAATGGATAAAGCACAACGAAGCTCTCTTCCGTCATCTAGTAGTGTAACGGATACTGAAGAAAGTGAAGACGTTTCAAGTCTTGCATCAGGAGGTTCTACAGAAAATCCGTCGAATTCTCACGAGAAAGCAGATGAACATGAAAAAGAAGAAACAAAAGAAGAAACAAAAGAAGAAACAAAAGAAGAAACAAAAGAAGAAACAAAAGAAGAAACAAAAGAAGAAACAAAAGAAGAAACAAAAGAAGAAACAAAAGAAGAAACAAAAGAAGAAACAAAAGAAGAAACAAAAGAAGAAACAAAAGAAGAAACAAAAAACATGGATTCAGGTGCAAGCTCGGCTTCTCCGGAAGCAACTTCAATAAATTCCGAAAATGTTTGCTTGCAACAGTTGGAGTGCGGTGATCAAACATTTACTCAAGGAACCTGTTGTAAAATGTCTGATTTTGTACATAAAAAACTTAAAGAATATGCAACAAGAATCGTAAATCAAAACATATGTTTTCCTGAAGCATCCATGCACTGCGAGGTAATTCCTTTATATACGGGTAAGTCCGAGATTCGTAATTTAGATTTAGATGATTTAATTGGAAACTGTTTCTACGAATACGATTTATGGTGTCAACCAACTATCGTCACAAGTACACTAATATTATATTCAGAGATAGAGGCTAGTTGCTTTTGTAAGCATGAATGGATAACAAAGGAAGACATCACTGGGAGTATTTCATTGGAGGATTATACAGATGATCCATATATGGCGAATGTTAACTGTTTGTGTGAAATAAGGATTACAGCAAATGAAACTAGACAAAGAGGTGAACTGATTACTTATTTGCTTAGTTTAGATGAAGTATTAAAACGTTATGACAATACAATAAGTCAAATATCATGTAACAGTATTAAGTTCGGAAACAAAAAATTTGATGCAATTTGTAAAATTGACAATACAGAGGACCGCACGGCAGATTTTGTGACACTTTCTGATGTCACAAGACTAACCGAACATGTCAGTAATGCTAATACCACGTCGATGTATAGTGACTTCAACAATACTTTTTGTTTTATGAAACCCAACGAGTGGTGCACCGTACCATCTACTAACACAAAAAATCAACCCAATACCAAGAAACCATCTATAGATAATCCATCTAAAGTATCAACTTCGGTATCAAATTCAAATCCAGTGGTAGCTGCAGGAGTTGCATCAATTGTAACAATTGGTGTATTGTTTTTTGGTATAATCTTTTTATTTCTCATCTTAATTTTTTATAAGGTAAGTTATTTTTTTGTCAATTATAAGATTGATTAAATTTGTTTGTCTCTTTCAGAATAACATTTCTTGTGCATTTATATAAAAGCTGTAATTTTTACAATTTGTTTTTTACAATGGCAAAAACGAACTTTAACTGAAACATATTTTCTATTATTACAATATATGCATTTCTTTATTTTTTAGTTTTTTTTTTTTTTTTTTTTCTATATATTTTTTTTTATTACAGAAGAAACGCACTTCACTGGAAAACCCATAAACAAATTGTCAGTTAAAGAGGCTGGCATAAAATTAAAGGCTGTGCCCTTGCTATTTATATTCTTACGTTAATAAAAAATGTAGAGTCATTAATAATTTTTTTTTATCAAAAAAATAACATATTAAAAAAAATAGTTTGTTTTATTGAATATTAGTAATAAATTATCAAATATAACCTATTTATATTTTTGTCACAGAATTTTTGAAGATTGATATTCCTCAATATGTGAAGTAATAGATTTTCTGAAATAAACCTTATACAAATCAGCCCATATATATTTTATCAGCGCAATCGCTTAAGAGACCTTTTTTACAAATACAAACCCTTTATTTAAAAATACGTTTAATTTTATTAAAAATATATTATTTATATTTATTTTTATTTTTATCTATTTTTTTAATATATGTTGTTATGTTTCGAATTTTCTTCATTGTGCAAGTTATAAATTTTCTTTTTTGAAACATATATTCTGTTGGATGAAATGTTTTTTTTTTTAAACAAGTGAAACATTTCATGGAAAATATATATATCTTCTTTTCGCGTGTTATTGTTTTTTTTTTTTTTTTTCATACGTTCATTATATAATGATTGAAGAAATGTGAAGTATTTCTATGTGGCTGGGTTATAAGTATAAATTTTATATATTTTGTATATTAATAATTTGATTACCTCTAATAAATAAATAAATATATATATATATATGTTGTGAGGTAATAAATTATTAGTTATAAATAGCTCAGAAATTATTAATAAATGTTTTAAAGGATTATGCAGTTGTTTATTATAAATGAAGTAAACTTTTAGCTCTGTGAAATCGTTATCTACTGATTTAAAGCATTTTGGTTTATAAAGTTACCTTAACTCAATTCTATGTTTGCTGTTTTACAATGGTTCTTATTAATTATATTCCCAATACATATTTTAAATAATTCAGAATATAAAATTAGTAATTTGTAAGAAAGTCAACTTATTGTTACTTAAATTTAGTATTAAGCACAAATTATTTAACTCAATTACCTACTATATCCTTTTAACCAATCTATTAATCAATCTTTTAATCAATCTTTTAATCAATCTTTCAATTAATCTTTTAATCAAATTTTTAATTAATCTTTTAATTAATCTTTTAATCAATCTTTTAATCAATCTTTTAATCAATCTTTTAATCAATCTTTTAATCAATCTTTTAATCAATCTTTTAACCAATCTTATCTATTGTAACCCCATTAAAAGTCTTTTCCCTTAGCTCTTAATGTATTACTAAATCCTTAAGGTCTTATCCCTTACTTTCCAGTTGCCTTAAGATTGGGAACAGTAGATCTTATTTCATAGACTTTCAAGATTTATAGTAAGTTCAAAGTTTGAAGTGTTAGCAAGGCCCTTAAAAAAAAAATGTAAGGATGTACATACACATAGCACTTAAATATACATAAAAAGACCATGAAAAAAAATAGTTTCCCACACATGTAACACACAAAAATCTTTAACTATTCATTCGATAGAAATTTTTTTACTTATTATCCTCAATATTTAAGCCATTTTCTAAAAGGAAACATAAAAATTCTTGTTGAACTTTTTCTTCTCTGTGGCCTCCTAATTCCTTTTCTTAAAAAAAAAATTAAAATTTATTTTTTCTTAACGCACACATGCACGAATTTTTTTTTTATTTATATAGAAACGTTGCACACACACATATAAATATATATATAGAACAATTTTTTTTTTTTGTTAGAATGCACATTTATCGCAAAATGTATATTTTACTGCGAGATGCACATTTTTTTCAGTATGCCTTTTTTTTTAAGGCTTGCATTTCTATTGGGCTATTTTGATACCTCACATTTGCTTTAAATGTAATAGTTGGTTATAAATAGAATTCTCATATATTTTATAAGTTAATAATTTGATTACTTTTACTAATTACATATATATGTCGTGAGGTAATAAATTATTAACTATAACTAACCAATAAATTATTAATAAGAGTTTAATAGATCACGCAGTTGTTTTTATAAATGAAGTAAAATTTTGCATTGTGTGAAATGACTATTTAATAATTTAAAACATTTGTTTTAAATGGAATAAAAAATAAGGCTTAAGAAAAATTAGAATTGCTTGGATTTTGTAATCGCATGATGAATAAACATTAATTATTATTAAATAGAATTGTTGTATTAACATATGTATTGAATTAGAAGTATAGTAATCTATGCAGTTTAATGATTTTAATCAGCTAGCTAAAGAAAGATCATCCATCTGTTTAAAATCATTTAAACAGTTTTTACCTGAAATCAATATGGTTAAAAACAATTTAAAAAAAAAAAGACTTTGAAGTTTTAAAAATATGCTGCCAATCATGAATTAATAAAACTTTTAGATATGTGAGTTTTTTTTTTAAAAAAGTTGTTTACTATTTTTTAATAGTGAGTTTTGTTTACTTAAGTGAAATGTTTTATAAGTAACTCAAATGTTTTTATTGAGTTATGCTTTACACAGTGTTGGAAATTACCCTGTTTTATTGTATTTGCCAATTTTTAGTTACATAATAGTTTATCAATTGAGTATCATTGCTTGGTAGTAAACTCTCAAGATAAACATAAAAGTGTTGACTCACAAAAAACAAACAGTTTATTATACAGTGTATTATATAGTTTATCATATAGTTTATCATATAGCA
>LSRZ01000405.1:2637-16071 GCA_001625125.1 Haemoproteus tartakovskyi | reverse complement strand
TTGTATACACAAATATATACATATATAATATATATAAATATATATATATTCATGTACTATTATATTTTTACTCATCCTTGTAACAATTTCCTTAGAGGAGTTGTCAAAGCACCCAATCCAATTGCGGTAAAATAGTTAATACAGAAACGAATATTCGGAGGAGAGTCTGTAGGAAAAAGACCCGTTAAAAATGGAGCAATAGCTGGATGATTCATTTTTTCATATAAATTACGTAAACCTAAATTATTTGTTAATTCTTGTATTAATATTTTTATAAAAATTCTAGTAGATGATGTAGTCGATTCTTCTGTTAATATAATTATTTTAAAAACACTCCATGAAATTGCATCTGTATATAATAAATGAGCAAAAAACTTTGAACAGTTTCTTAATTTTGCTGTCTCTAATCGATGTGCCGTATTGTATGATTTTTCAAAACATTTTTCGAAACATTCTTGATAACATTTTCTCAATTTACACAGACGTTCTGCTTGTAATGCATAAAAAGTCTGAAATGTTTTTTCCATACAACAACAATCAATTAACATATTACAAATTTCTATTTCATACCCCGGTTTTATATGAAGTTTCAACAATTTGTGCACACATTCTTCAAAGCTTAAGGAAGACATAATTGATAAATACACACTCTTTCGTAAATTTATTAAATATTGTTCAGTCATATCAGTAACTTCATCTTTATCTTTTTCATCCACAATTGAAGAATCATTCGAATCGGAATCCGAATCAGAATCAAACTCATTTTCATAAGCCCCTCTTTTCTTTTTTTCTTTTTTCTTGCTTCTTCTTCGGAGTCAACACTACTGTTATCTGATTCTTCATTTTCTTTCTCTCCATCAGAATCATCCGATTCTTCTTCATCAGAACTTTTTCCCTCTCTTTCATCTGAATCCGACCCATTCAATAACTCGTTTGATATGTTTTTCCATTCTTCATTTTCTGCTTCGTACTGCTCAGGCGGGACTTCTCTAAAAATGTTTAATTCCTCCTCGTTGGTAAAACTTTCATCAAGCAAATCAATTTCATGTACTATTTTATCATCATCATCGATTAAATCCAGTTGCTTAATTACTGTTGGAAATTTCTCAAAATTGTTTTTTCGATAATCCCACAATTTTTCAATATCGTATTGCGTTTTTATTTGAATTTTTCCTTCTTGTAATATATCTTTCAATCGTTCAAAAATTAAATCTAATCCTTTTCTACAAATTTCAGTATATAATTGTCCTACTTCTGCAATAAAAAAGGTACATACCTGTACCGAATCATTTGTAATATTCTGCAATAAAAGAGAACACAACTGTAATCCGACGATTTCATGCAACACTCTCTGATTTATCATATGTGCAATAAACTTCACACTGCTATAACAAGTTATTTTATCATTTCTTTTATAGGCTCTACGAAAATGTAATATAACTCTCTGTACTGTTAATAACCCTATATTGGGAAATTTGGAATTCACAATTGCTAACAAACTGGCAAATACATTTGTAAAAGCAGGAGAACTTAACTGTGCGTGAATTAAAGCGCGACTAAATAACCCTTTCCCTCGAATTAAATTACATTCAAATAATTCATATACAATATCCCCTATATTATCTACATTTACCTTATTTACTATATTATTAATTTTTTTTTTAATTGCATCCATTCTTGTCGTTGATATAAAACATTATTTGTGTCCGTAACCTCATTTTGTAATCTTTCTATTTTAAAAGGAGGAATATATACTCCTCCAAACTTTCCTACATCTTCAATAGTAACATTTGCAATCTTCTTTTTCGCATATTCAATTAATTCTTCATTTATTTCCATTTTTTCCTTATCATCTTCTTTTAAAGGATCATATTCTTCCTCTTCCTCTTCTTCTTCTTCTTCTCCTCTATTTTTTTTTTTTTTTCTTTAAACTCATCCATTTCATTTTTTTTTATCGACATCTCTTCATGACACCCATCATTTCCATATTTTTTCCTAGATACACGTTTTTTCTTTCTATTTGATGTTCTTTTCATTTCTTGTCCACTATCTGTACTAGTTTCTTCGCTGTCTGTACTGGAAATATCACTATTCTTTTTTTCCATTTTATTCATTTTGAGAGACCTTATATTTCTCATTTTTTTCTTTTCGTTGTTCCTGCTTACACTCCTTTCTTCAGAACTACTCAAAGTGACACTTCTACTATCTATACTGCTGATTTCTCTCTTTTCATACTTTCTTTTCTTTAATTTTTTCTTTTTTTTTATGTCTTTATTATCATCGCTACTACTTGTTCTTTCACAACGTGTTTCCCTTTTAAATTTCTTTCTTTTCTTTTCTGTTTCCGAAGATAATGTACTTACACTTTTTGAAACAGACGATGAAGATCGTCTTTTATATTCACCTCTATGTTTTGTTTCTTTCTCATGACTCTTCATATTTTTATTTTTTCTTTCGCTCATTTTCCTCTCCTTAACTTCTTCACTACTTTCGAAAACCATACTATCTTTTCTTTTTCCTTTTCCGTTCTTGTTGTTTTCTCCTTTTTTGTATTTTTCGTTAATCTTAAAACTATCTCGTCGTTTATAATTTCGATCGCTGCCACTTCTACGTTTTCTATAATTTTTACTTCTTTTTCTATTTCTCCCTTTGCTACTTTTATCACTGTAGCTGTTGTAACTGCTATGACTATTACTACTAACACTACTACTAATACTACTAATACTACTCATACTATTATTATTTTTATTATTATTTTTATAATTATTATTATTTTTATTATTGCTATGGATATTGTTAGCAATACTATCAACACTACTACTAACACTACCACTAACACTGCTACCACCACTACTACGAATACTGCTACTCCTACTACTTCTATTACTTCTACTACTTCTATTACTTCTACTACTTCTATTACTGCTACTACTTCTACTACTTCTACTCCTACTAATACTGCTAACAGGGGTAACACTCCGATTTGTCTTTTTTCGATTCGTTGTATATCTTATTTCGTTTATCGATTTATCACTTTCTGAATTTTCTGAACTTTCTGAACTTTCTGAACTCTCCGAAAATTTATGTTTTTTTTTTACTCTTTCTTCATTAATTTCTTCTATAGAATGTTCTCTTTTTCTATGTCTTACATCCATATTTTCTTTACTCAATTCACGTCCACTTCTTTCCATGTTATCATCACTCGAGTTCCATTCACTTTCATTTATTTTATGCAGTAGAATGTGATTTGGAGATTCTTTTCGACGATTCCTGTATTTCTTCTCTGTGTATTTTCTTTGCTTGTTTTTTTCTCTACTTTTTTCTCTACTTTTTTCTCTACTTTTTTCTTTGCTTTTTCCTCTGCTCTTTTCCTCTTCTCTTTCTCTTTCTTTTCCTTTTCTCCTTATTTGTTCTAAATCTTCACTTTGTTCGTTTCTTTTTATACTAAACAAGGCATTACGTTTTCTACCTTCCAAATGATTATCTGCATTTTTTGTTGTACTGTTTTTTCTTTCTCCCTGTCCTTTCCCATTATTAGAATTCCATTTCATTCTTTCTCTATTTCTTTCATTTGTTCCACTACTTGCACTTTCACTTATAGTTGGACTTCTACTGTCACTCGATCTTCTTTTCTGCCTTCGATTGTTCACACCATCGAATCTTTTCGTTCTATCTTCTTCTTTCAGGCTCCTTCCATTACTCACAGAATCCTCTTTAGTTAATCTTTTAGGACTTGATTTTATTTCAACCTTTTCACCTTTACATAAATTCATATCTCTACTACGGTTACGGTTACGGTTACGGTTACGATCATGGTCATGATCATGTTCACTATTATAAGATGAGGAACCCGAAGAAACCGAATAGGAAGAAACCGAGGCGGACATAGAGCTCATTTCCACTTTCGCACCTTTATTTTTATACTGATTTTTTTTATTGTATCTGGAATTCTTTTCAGTCGGATTCATTTCTGTTTTTTATTTCACATATTGTTTTCTTTCTATATTATTCATTAACAACGTATTTATAACATCCACGTTTATAATCATTTCAAACGATCCACATATTCCAAATAACTATCATGAGTTTTTTAAAATATTTGTCAAATCTTTCACCTATCTTTCCACCATAATATACGCTTGTATGAAAAAAAATAATTCTCTAAAAAATGGAAAAAAAAATTCACAGAAATAAAAGCCTAACTACAAATACCAGAAATCATAATGTGAATTAATTAAAAATAAAAAAAAAATTCGTAAAAAATTAAAAAACACCATAAATGAAACAAATAAAAATTAAAAAAAAAAAAAAAAACTTAAAATAAAAATAAAAAAATAACAAAAATAAAAACGATATATTAATAAACTGTTAAGTAATTTCTAAATGGAAGAAACAGAAAACAACTGTTTAATCCAACATAATATTATGTGTTACTGAAAAAGAAAAAAATGTTACCACCTAGTAACGTAACATTCGTACAAAATTTCTATTTATCTATTAAAAGGAAAATGTAGATGTAAACATGGCAAAAGGTATTTGCTTAATTTCTTTTTTCTTTATATATCTGAAAGGTCTTCTTATTAATCTGTAAGTTTTCCAGTTAATTAAAAGTTATTCATTTTTTTGTATCTGTTTAAACCTTTATTATTTTATTTTTTATGATGCTAAAAAAGTCCAGTTGTTTTTGACAAATTTGAGAAAAATTCATTTACACCTCTTTCCTTTTTTTTGTGCATTTTTTATTCAAAAAAAAAAAAAAAATGTTAAATAATTAGAATTGTTTCCTTTTGTTGTAATAGAATGTTTTTAAAACTCATTTTTGTAGTTTTATTGGTTTTAAAATATGAAAAGAAGAAACCTTTTCCGGTTCTAAAAAATAAATTACAATTTTCTTTTTGAATGTTTTATTGTTCTTAAACGAAAAATAAAAGAAGCTCACGGAACTGGTCAAAATGAATATTACACTTTTTGTTGTGTGTTTCAAATAAATTACGAATACCGAAAAAAAAAAAAAAACGGAAAACGGAAAGTAGAGAGACATCAATAATTAATAACCAGTGCTTTTTAGTTACCAAATAAAGACCACATGAAATGTCTGATATTTTTTCTCAAACATCCCTAAATAAGAAAAAAAATAGCTACGTGTAGTGATTTAAATGCATAAAGTAGTTATATTATATTATCTACCGATGTCGTGTGATCTTTATAAAACAAAACATAAATAATATTGTAAGAGGTTTAAAGACTCGTTCTGGTATGTTTGAATGTTAATGAATTACTTGAATATTTCGGGTATGTTTGAATATTTTTGATATGTTTGAATATTTTTGATATGTTTGAATATTTCTGGTATGTTTGAATATTTAGGACTTGTTTGAATATTTATGACTTCCTCCGCATTGTTCTGTCTTTTAATGACTGGATACTAATTCATCCCATAAAGTTTATATAAACGTGATTTCTTAAGCAACAAAATGAGACACAACCTAAGTCCCGACATAAGGGAAGAATTGACCAACTGCAACAATCAAAATAATAACAAAAAATGTCTACTTGTTGCTTTAAATACCGATTTCCAATTTATGTTAGAAGGCTATACATTGCAGACTGAAAATATAAACAATGATGTAGAAAATTTAAAAAGCATATTAAGTGATAGTATGTGTTTTATTTTAATCAATATAAACCGATTTACGCCCCAATACAAGTGGGTTCTGCTTTTATGGGATCCTGATGAAAACACCAAAAATGAATTACGAGACACAATAAAAAACAACGCAAATAATAAACAAGACAATGACACGATAAAAAATTGTACCAAAAAGATAGAAAGGGAAAATAAATATACAACCAATTCAAACTATTTACAAAAAGGAATATATTCCAGTCTAAAAAATGCTCTTGTAGATTTTTTAGATAATGATGGTACAGTGCCTCTATATGAAATAACCAATTTTATAGATTTAGAAAAATGTATACGGGATTCTAGTAAGATTGTTGTAAATGATAATCTCATAAACTTAAAAACAAATGTGACACATAAAGATTTTTTGCAGTCCACAGTCAAAAATGTTATTTGTGAAAATTATAATTTAAATGTAGATGCTAGAAATTGTTTTTCTATTACAGAAAACGAAACTCTTAATATTAATATGAATTTACTTATTGAAGATGATTACATGAGTCTCATTATATTCACATTTGATAAAGTTTCTATGAAACTCATGTCGGAATATTTAAAAATAACAAATATAATACAAGTTCAACAGTTTTTTGATAAAAGAAAAATTTTTTATACTGTTTATAAAATCCTTGATACCTATACTCTCTTTTTTTATTGTGATGAAAGTTGTAGCAGAAAAGAAAAATTCACATATTCCATTTATAAACCAAGAATAATAGAATTTTTAAAAAGAAAAAAAACTCAAGTGTTTTTAAGTGTAGAAATAAATAAGTTTAAATATTTAATTGATTTTATAAATCTTGATATGAAGAAGCAATCATCAACAGAAAAAAATAAACCATCTGTTCCGAAACATAAAAAAATGGGAAGCACCCGTTCTTTTTCGGGCTCTAAAGATAAAAAACTGGTACCACAAGAATCCAACAGATCGAAAAACGGACTCACGCTCGCCAAATCATCTTTCCAAACCAATTATAAAAAAAGTGTCAGTCTAAGAAAAAAATCGTATGCAAACAAGGTAAGTGATTTGAGAAGAAATGACACTACTGTTAATTTTAAGCTACCAGGATCTATAGACAAAAAAAAAGAACCCCCATTAAAAAATATCAAATCTATAGGACTAAAAAAGATGAAAACCATGACCATTAATCCTTTAAAAAAAATGAAATCCATTTTAGAAAAAAGAGATGCAATTAAAAGTGATGCAATTAAAAGTGATGCTCTGAAAAGGGTACTAAGAAGTGATGTGAAAAGCAAAAAGCCTAATACTATTCGCAAAGAAAAAAATAGAAATGACATGGAAAAAAAAGGAAACTCCAAAAAAATTAGCAAAAGTTTAACTTTTAAAACAAAACATATTTCTAAAATATCAAAAAAAAAGAAACTCCCAAAAGTCATCCCCCTTTTATTTTAAACGAATTAAAAATGTCCTACCAAATGAAAAAGGCTTCTGCTCTAAATAAAGGCAAATCTTTCGAACTTTACAAAAAGAAATATCAAAACTACACTTACACAGATAGCATTTCTTCTCATTCTCAAATAAATTCCGATTCCAGCAAATCGAAATCCGAATTGGACCATTCCACAAATGAAAAGAATTAACAACCAAAGGATGTAAAATCCAAAGAGAATATAAAACAGTAGTAATGAAGACGATAAGGAACAGAATGATAAAGAGAAATGAAAAGGGTAGAAACATTGATGGGGAAAGAAGCATCAGTTTGGAAAAGTGAGCACTGTAACAAATGGAAGAGTACACTGTAACAAAAGAAAGAGTACACTGTAACAAATGGAAGAGTACATTGTAACAAATGGAAGAGTACACTGTAACAAAAGGAAGAACATATAGAGGAATATAAAGAGAAATGACACATAAAAAACAATAAGAAAAAAAAAGACAGGTGATATGTGTTAACCCAAAATCAGTTATCTAAAATATACTATTCTTTTAAGCGTATGAAAGCACAAAGACGTGTTAAAAGAATATAAATAAATTCTTATATTTAAAATATATTTTTATATATGTATTTCAAAATAAAATTAAATTAATGCAAAAATTTATTTGATGTCTCTTTTAATCACTGTGTTTAGTATTTATCTAATGAATATTTAACTTTTTTGATGTATATTCAACTTTTTTGATGAATATTCAACTTATCTGATGAATATTCAACTTATTTGATGAATATTCAAATTATTTGATGAACTCCAAAAACTGCTGAGTTTTTTTTTTCTTTGAAAGGAGGAGGGGTAAAAAGAAAAAGTGTATGTTGTCTCACCTCACTATAAAAAACCAAACTATTTCAGCATGTTGGACACATTTCACACCTTGTATAATTTCTTTATCTATCTATTGCTATATGTTGTACATTTTGAATGAACTTACTAGTTTCATCATATTCATTTAAGGAACTTTCTTCCTTTTCTTTTTCAAACGTAGAAATATATGAATTTCCTTTTTTTATATTTTTCAAAAAAAGAAAGTGAAAATAACAAGCCCTTAACAGTTCGTTTGTTCTAATGTCTATTTAATAACTTTCATTTTTTAGTGACATTCTTTTTTTAGTGATTTTCGTTTTTAGTGACTTTTGTTTAATAATGCTATATAAATAAACCTACAGAAAATAAAATTTGAATTCTGTCTCTTTTAAAATAAAGAGAAACTATTTTTAAAGAATTTTTTATTTTATTTTTATATTTTTTTTTTCTTATGAAATGGAAACGACTCAATCCGCCTTTAATTTCTAACTTTTTGTCATTTTAGAAAAAATCGAACAAATGAAATTAATTACAATTATTTAGGGGTTCAATAAAAAAAAAATTTATAGCTTTCCATATAAAATTATGCGTTATAATTCTCATTCCTATTTATTTAATAATGTTTAATCTAAACGAATTCTATTTAAAATAGACAACGTGAAATAGTGCATGACATGTCTGTCGTTTTCTCAATATTGATGATAGCTGAATTTGTATGTATCTTGATGTGCCTCATTTTTTTTTCTTTTCTTTTCTTTTTTAATCGAATAGAAAGCATGAATGTGCTTAATTGCTTACTTATTTTTAACTGATGTATATTTTTTAAAAAAACAACTGAAATCTTATAATCGATCTTAATTGTTTTTTATATTTTAATCTCTCCTCTATTTTCTCTTTTATATATAACATATGTATACATATTTATACGTATATATATAAGTGATAGTATATTTTTCCAGCCTGTACATAAATCCGTTTTCTTTCTCAAATTTTTTTTAAGTGAATGAATGGATGTAAGCAAGAAAAAAAAAAAAAAAAACTTCTTCAAAAATCGCATTTTAAAAAAAATTCCTTTCTTTTTTAATCGAAACAAAAGGAGTTAGGGGAAAATCAAGTGAAGCATATCTGAACAAATCTTAAAGTATTACTTTTATTTATTTTGATAGTATAGTCAATGAAATTCTTTTTTTTTTCAATACATTGAGATTTGTTTCATTTTTAATGCTTTTAATTTAAACATATCTGAAAAAAAAAAAAAAAAAAAAACCGGAGACGTAAGAAAAGAACAATTATTCATTTTTCTTTTTTTTTGTTCTTATTTTCTTTTTTTTGAAGTTTCCTTATACATGAGACATCTTACGTATATGACGTTCCTAAATTGACAAATAGTCATAACGCTTTCAATCTAATTTTGTTGAAGAATTCTTTTTATTTTAAAAGACGTAAAAAAAAAAAAAAAAAAAACTAGTAGAAATATTTATATACATATAATATATAAATATATAAACATTTAATATTTTTACTCGTCGACGAAACCTGTAAAGAAAAATGATATCTCAGCAGATTGAAGAATTACAAGAAGACATAAATGAATTAAATGACCTTATAGATATTGCAAAAAGAGACACGGTAAAGAACCAGCTGAAACAAAATGTGGAACATTTAACAACACAGATTAAGCGATTAGAACTAGGAGGAGTGGGAGAAGAAACATCACCAATAAAAGTAAAAGATGCAAACTTAAAATTAGCAGGTAGCAATATATGTTATCAGTCCTTTCCTTCTTATAGTTGGGATCAAAATAAACAAAAAATCACCGTATTTTTAACAGTTAAAACAAACGAAGATATAAATGAAGAAAACGTCACTACCAATTTTGAACAAAGAGCTTTTGAAATAAAGCTACATAATTTAGAGAAAAAAAATTATAGATTTTGTGTGAAAAAGTTACATGATGCTATAATTCCAGAAAAATGTTCTATAAAAATAAAAAAAAAAGTATACACGTCTTTTTAGTAAAAAAGAGTCCCGGTTCTTGGGAAAATTTATATTTTAAGGAAACGGTTATGTCAAAAATGAAAGCCTCACCAATGGATGGACAAACGGAACCATCACAAATGATTATGGATATGATGAAACAGTTATATGATGAAGGAGACAGTGAAATGAAGAGAACCATAGCAAAGGCTTGGCATGATGCTAGTGAAAAAAAAGATCCTTTAAATGTTCCTTATTTTTAATTAAAAGGAAAAAAAAACATATCGAAACTGAAAAGGAAAGCTAAAAGAATAAATGAAAAAAAAAAAAAAAAGAGAGAGAAAAAAAATATAATGTGAAAAATGATATGAATGATGAAAATGATAATGATGTTAAAATGATAAAAATGATAAGAATGATAAAAATGATAAGAATGATAAAAATAATAAGAATGATAAAAATGATAAAAAGTAATAACTAGAACAATTTACATATCCTTTTTTCTTTAAATAATCAAATATTAAATGTAGATGTTCATATGAAGTGTTTTTTTTGTATAGACAAACATACTACACTGTTTTAAACATTCTTTTATCTTTTTTTTTTTTTTTCTTGTGTGTTCTACGCATATATTTCATTCAAGATTTCATTTTTTTTTTTGAATAAAACTACAATTTATATGTATCAGGTTTATAAACAAATATTTTCTTTTTTTTATATTTTTGAAAAGACAAATATAAAACAAATTTTTTTTACAGATGAAGAAATACGAAATCTGTTCTTTTTTTTAGCAAAATGTTAAGGTATCATTTTTTTTGTTTAAATATTACTTTGTGATATTGTAGAACGTAATATGTTCTTACAAAAACAAAAGAAAAAAAAAGGAAGATAAAAAAGAATACTTCTTTCATTAAGAAAAGGAAACGCAGAAATTACAACAAAAACAAAAAAAAACAAATCATGTTATTTACACATTTTAAGGTAAAATAGTTAAACGAAGTTAAATACGTTTTTTCTGAAATTAAAATTAGGGAGGAACTATGAAAAAGACGAAAATGTTCATATTTTCTAGTTCACTTAGATGTTACGTTATTTTCTAAAATATATATAAAAAGGAAAACAATTTTTTGAAATTGATAAATCTGTATAGTATTTATATATAAAATATTGGAATATTTCCTATGGGCAAATAGTAGAAATAGAAGCGAACAAATAAATATTGACAACATCAAATATTTATATCACATTCATAGTAAAAAATAAAAAAACCATGTGCTAATAAAAATAACATCGTAAATATATGAAAACAAAAAAAAATTGCCATTTTAAAAAATAGGTATACGACGACTTATTTATATAGTTGCCAAAAAAATAAATAAAAATAAAATTGTGGAATGGGATATATATGTCATGACATAAATCTTATAACATATACATTATTATCAATACATGACAATATGTGAATGGAATAGTTCGATGACATTGTCATGTTACAAATTACCATATCACTATATAGCCCAAATATGTTAAAGATTAACATACATTCCATATGTTCTAATGTAATATAATTCGATCGAATATGATTTCATTTGACTGAATATGATTTCATTTGATTGAATATGATTTCATTTGATCTAATGTGATTTCATTTGATCTCATTCGATCCAATTCGGTATTAACTGATTTCATTCTACTTGGCTCTTCTGCATCTACATCTATATCACATTCACTTTTGGTTATGATAGCATCACTAGTATCTAAAGAACTATTTTGTGCAACATCTTCTCGTGCGACTGTATCTTTTAAACGTATATCTTGCTCAATATCACCTACTGTCTCTTTGGGTTTTTTACTCTTCAAATAATTATACCTATTGCGTGTAAATCCTACTGATAAATAAATAATAGCAATTACCATTATCACAACACCACAAATTGTTTGAATAAGTAACCCTTGATAAATCACAACAGAACCAATAATAGCCATAAAAAGACACCTACCTAATATTGTAAATATAAAGTATATGTACCGATAAAAATGAAATGTCTTTAAATCGCACACAATTAATAATATCCCTGATAAAATAACATATACATTTAAAACTACCTGTAACAATTTTATAAGATTCAGTATCCCTGCTGTCAACATTACACCGCCTAAAAAATTGTAATTAAAAAAAAAAAAAAAACTGATGAAAGATCCATACATTTACAATCAAATATGTAGCTCATAAAAAAAAACAGATGTGCATTCCTCACATAAAAGTAAAAAACGAAAAGAAATGATAATTCGACATCACATATAGAACCTTTTTTATATATAACCCCTAGCCATATCTACAAATATATATATATATAAACATAACGAATTTTATCAAGTATTCATTATCAGTTATGTTACAACATAGCCACTTTTTTTAAAATGAGTTACCTGCGCATATGGACAAACATTTCAGGCTAACGTCAGCAAGACCGTTATATACTGGCATCTTCATTTTTAATTATTAGAAAATACTTTTTTTTTAAATTGATCAAGTACATATGTGAGTTGTGTAATTTTACTTGACCGATTCTCTTAAATTTGTTTTTTATTTGTTTCTTATTTGTTTCTTATTTGGTTTTTATTTGATTTTTTTTTTTTTTTTGAGGGGAAGGGGGAAAGGGGGGTTAGTTTCCATTTATTAGTATTTTACTACACAAAAATGATGCATCTATTACGCATTTTTGAATTGCTCGTTCTGACACTCTAAAAAATTTTTGTTAAGAAATTTTTTAAAAAACTTTTCTTTCTGTTTTCATCTGTAAATAAGAAAAAAATTGGAGAATAAATAAATAACAAATATTAATTGGTTACATCTCTTTTTTATATATATATGCATCTGTAATATCTGAAGGGCTAGTACACACCGTTTATCATCTATCTTTAAATATATAACAAAATTCAAACCACGTAATTAATATAGATAATTTATAGAGTTAAAAAAAAAAAAAAAATAGTCTTTTTATCTACTTTTCTTCTTAGATTCCTGTTTTATGAGGTAGACACGCATCTATATTACCAGTTTTTATATTTTTTTCTTCATTTTCAGACACATGCATTTATACATGTTGATCACCCAAAAAACCTAAAACATGTTGTCAAGGCTATTTTTGACCATCTACTTGTAATTTTATTTTTTATTCTTAGTACAATTTTTTTACAAACATATATATGTACATATATACATAATATATACATATATACATTTTATATACATATATACATTATATATTTAAGACACTTCTTATTTAAAATAACAATATTAATAAAAAAAAAAAAAAACGTTCTACAAACAGATTATTTAAAAAGGAGAAACATCAGAAATATTTGCATATGTACACTACACATGGATATAATACATGCTTGTTTAATAAAGAGCTGATCAATATTTAGATGAAGTTTTTACACATTAACTACTACATTATAACAATTGTAGACTCTTATTTTAAGTCTTACTATTGCAGTAAATTGTCAAA
>LSRZ01000403.1:3143-16096 GCA_001625125.1 Haemoproteus tartakovskyi | reverse complement strand
TTTTGACAACAATTTAGTCTTTAAAGTATTAAAAAGGGAGAAAAAAAAAAAATAAATAAAAATGAGAAAAAAAAAAAGAAAAAATTTAAAATAAAAATAGTTAAAAATAGAATGCTAATTTTATTTATCTGTTTTTTATTTCATTTGTTCCAATCTTTGACAAAAAGTATTTGTATAAGTAAATACGTACTACTCTTTATTTCATATGTACGTTTTTCTTTTTATCCTTTGTATGTTAAAAATCTTATATAATTTTTTTCGTTTTTTAGAAAAAAAAAAATGAAAAGAAAAAAATGTTGTTAGCTTCTTTCTTGCATAGGCAAAATTCCCAATTTTTGTTAGCTGAAACATTTCTAGGATTCATTTAATTTTATTTGTATTTTTATTGTTTATGTTTTTACAAATGCATACACAGAAACAGTTTTAAGGATTAAATAAATCAAACGACAGTTGAAAGGGAAAAAAGAGAAGAAAGCGAAAGAAAAGGATGAAGGATAGTCATTTAAAAAAAATAAATAGAAAATGAAAATAATTTTTAAAAAGAATCAGATTAATGTTTAAATTGTTCTTTACAACTGTGTTATATAATATGACAACAAAATAAAAAAATAAAAAAGAGATCCTTACAAATAAAGTTCAAAATAGCTATACTTCATAGATTCATATATACCACTGGATTTGTAAAAGTTCAGAACTTTCAAAAAAAAAAGAATAGAAAAAATAAAAAATAAAATCGTCACAAGATTATGTATTTATATTTATACAAAACTTACATTGTATATATATCTTAAAGATATGAAAAAAAATCTCTCTTCTCGAATTTATCATTTGTCTTAGTTTAATCAATAGGATTTTCAAGAAACAAAGGAATTAATCATATATGCTTGCTTCTTTGAAATTAAAAAAAATGGTAGTGTACCTTTAATCCCCGTGATGCATGCGTATATTTAGAACAAGTACATTGAACTATGTGCTAAGTAATCATTTTTTATTTTAGGTTGTTTTATTGTTTGGTCAGTTGTTTGGTCAGTTGTTTGGTCGGTTAGTTGGTTGTTTATTTGGATGTCTATCTATATGTATATCTATATGTATATCTATATGTATATCTATACGTTTATCTCTTTATATACCTATTATTTTTTCTGAACCTGTGTATTTTTGCCTGATCTATTTTTTTTGACTGATAATTTCTCTATTTTTTTGATTTCTGAATTATTACGTTTATTTTGTCATTATACAAAGACAACATCGTGTTACAAAAAGTATAAGTTCATAAAAATGTATATATATATATATATATATTTTATTTAAATTTTACTTATTGGTTGAATTCGATATGTTAAGGATAAAGGATGTTAACAAAAAAAGTGAAAATAACAATTTAAAATTATAATTTAAAATAAGAATCTAAAATTGTAATTCAAAATTGTAATTCAAAATTGTAATTCAAAATTGTAATTCAAAATTGTAATTCAAAATTGTAATTCAAAATTGTAATTCAAAATAAGAATTCAGAATAAGCATCCAAAATAAGAATCCAAAATAGCATTCCAAAATAAGAATACCAAATTACAATTCAAAATAACAGTTCAAAAAAACGAAAAATGTAGTTTATATGTTTTCTTAATTTCCTTTATTCGTTAAATTTAAAGTTAAAGGATCTATGAAACTCATGTTGTTTACATTTATTTTTTTATGAAATGCATCTTTTGTTGTATCGTTTTCAGAAAAGGAAAAGGTACGTTCTTTTTTTATGTGTTTATTTGTATAACGACGAGCTGAAATTTCATAATCTATATCTGTCATCACATCTTGTGTATCTTGAAATGTTGGAGTTTGTTTATACAATATTCTTTTCATGGGTGTATCTGTAAACTTCGATAATATATTCTTTTCTTTTTTTTTCTGATTCTTGTATTTATTTTTCATTACAAAGTTTTTTTTTTCTGCTTTATTTTCTTCATCATTTGTTTCATCATTTTCTAACAATTCAGTAATGGATTTCACCGTTTTATTTCTCAGGGTATCTACCCATGTTAATTTTTTAGGTTTCTGAAATCCTTGATGGATTATATATTTTAAATGAACAGGTTTTTTATTTGTTTGAAAAATTCTATTTATAATATCATTTTTACTAATATCATTAACCGTTTTTACTTTTGTATTATTAGGAAGCATTAATGTTCTTTCTATGGAATTGTCTATATCATACATAATGTCTCTTTTTTTTTCTATTATTTTTTTTTCTGTTTGACATATATTTTCAATATATTTTTTTTGTTTGTCAAATTTGTTTTTTAATAAATAATGGGGTGTTGCTGTCATTGTTGGACAAAATGTACATTCTTTCATTTCATAGGCATCTTTTTCTTCTTTTAAAATTTTCAGTTTTTTTGCTTTCTTTTTTTGAAAATGCTTTATATGATATCGTAAATCTGAATTAATCAGATTCTTATCTATATGAATTATATTTTCTAATGTCTTTTCTTTTTTTAGCAATTGTTTTTTTCTTTCCTTTTGCTCATCTTCTTGTATTTTTAAATAATTTAAATAGTCATAAAAGGAGGTTACGATATTGTGAGGGTATAAAAACGTTTTATATATATTATCACTCCAATCATTTTTTTTAATATATTGAAACATAAGATTAACAAAATCATCTTTTTCTAAAACACCATGTTGTTTATGTAATAAGGAAACATCTTTTAAAATAATTAATAAAACCTTTCCAAATTTTTGAAAACTAAAATTTTTTATTATATCTTCTTTTACATTTATTTTTTTGGAGCAACTCTTCTTGGTAGTAATCATCCCATTTTTCTGTTCTATATATCCCTTTTCATATCCTTTTTCAAATCTTTTTTCATTATTTTGTTCATTTCCTTTTTCTTTTCCATATTTATATTCATTTTCATATTTGTCCCTTTGTTCATCATTTAACTTAATATGTTTCAACAAAAAACAAGTGTTGTTTTCATATATGTTTTTTATAACAAAAGCAGCATATTTTAAATCAATATATCCTTCATTTTTTACATCGAATAAAAAATATAAATTTAAAATATTTTTTAAAATAATAATATCAACTAAATCTTCATTCTTTTGTTTACTCATCTTTTCAAAAATCTCTTCTTTATATTTGTTTTCTTCACTTATCTCTTCTATATTAACATTATGAAATATATGAGCAAAAGGAGAGTTATTTTCTTCTTCTTCTTTTTCTTCATAATTCTCATCCCAATTTACTTTTCTATCAGTTTGATAATTCTGGTCACTATCATCTTTATCTATTTTTTTTATTATAAATATATTTGGTTCTTCTTTTTTCCAGTTATGGATATATGTTGTTTTCGGATTCTCTTCCCGAACTATATCTTGAAGTATTTTTAAATCATAATTAAGAGTGTCGATAAAATTCGGCTGAAAATTACAACTCTTATAATTTCTTCCATTATTACCACTGTTATTAAAATCAATAATACTCCCTTGACTATAATTATAATTGTTATTATCAAATTTCTTTATTTCATTATCATCATTGTCTTGATCAAATAACCTAAAGGATGTAAAACATTCGTCTTTATCAATTTCTTTTTGTTCATTATAATTAAAATTATGATCTCTATTTAAAAAAAATCTTTTTTCTTCACGATGTATGTCACAAGTACTTAATTTTATTGGAAACTTTTGGGAAAACTCTTTTGGATACTCTTTTGGAAATTCTTTCGCCATTAGGATTTATATATTTGTTATGTTTACAACTGAGTTATAGATTCTGTAAAGACATGTTCTGGATTTACTGTTAAGTAGAATATTGTGAACAGACGAAACAAACAAACAGAAAAAAAAAAAAAAAACGGAAAAGAAAAGAAAAGAAACACTAAAAAGGATGTTATAATATTAGGAAAGAAACTCATCAACTTTATTATAATGAATGTACAAACGAATAAAACAAAAGAATAGACATATTACTAAATTCTCTTTTCAGAGTTATATCTTCTGTTATTGTCTACAACATCTGTTACAAAACATAAGCGACAACATGTGCTTATAATAAAAACATTTATTAAAACGTTTAAACAAATGGTTTATTAAATAAAATGATTTATTTAAACAAATGATATATTTTAACAAATGGTATATTTAAACAAATGGTATTTTTATACAATAAATACATTTAAGGAAATATCAATATATTTTGAAAATCTTTAAGAACTGTTCTTACACATCTTACCACATGCAACTATTAACGTAAAAAAAAAAAATTCGAAAAACAAAAGGAAATAGACAGATATACTTATGTGTATTCAAATAAAAACTATTCATTTTCCTATGAAGTCATTTTGAAAAATTTTTATAAATGAAATTTGATAATTTACCTAAGATGAGTTGAATCATTTAAAAAAAAAAAAAAAAACTTCGATTATGTTCTTAGATAGGCAAAAATGGAAAAAAAAAAAAAAAATAAATAAATAAAAAAACTAAGGTATACTACATTGGTAGTTTAAGTTGATACAAAAATATAAATTAAATTACTGACATGTCTTTTTTTTTAATTGAATATTTGGATGATAAATAAAAAAATGAAAATTAACGATGCCATATGGAGCATCTCTTTTTTTTTTTTGGGGTTTTCTGTTCATAAATTTTTTATTGGCACAGGTATATAAAAAAAACGCACTGTGAAAAACGAAGTGCACCGGATGTTACCATATTTTTTTTTTAAATGAACGAATGGAAACATGTAATTTAAAAGTTTCAGTCAGTAAACGAATGAAGGAAAGCAAAAGAGAAAGAGATCAGACACAATGTAAAGAAAGAGATCAAGTAGCAGATGAAAAAAGAGATAAAAAAAGAGATGAAGAAAAAGATGAAGAAAAAGATATAGAAAAGGATGAAGAAAAGGAAGCGTACAGGAAAGAGGAAAGGAAAACAATAGAAGATATAATGGACAGAAGTAAAACAAAGATAGATCTGTTAATATACAGTAAACTAATACAAGAAAAAGTGAAACGAATATCAGAAGATGAAGTAATAACTGTAAATACATTTGAAAAAGTAATAAACAAATGGAATATGAAAAAAGCGAAGATTTATAAAGTGTCCCCAAATCAATTATCTTCCCCTAATTCTTCACATTTTTTCAATAATTATTATATGAAACAAGAGCCAGTAATAATAAAAAATCTAAAAGATCAAATAGGAGAATGTGTCCACAATTTTAGCAACAAAAATATAATTGACAATATTGGACATACTAAAGTAAGTATACATGTTAGTAATTCTAAATTTTTAAATAATGTAGATAAAAATTTCCAATATAAATTATCCTCAATAAAAGATTTTATTTATTTGATAACAAAAGAAGAACAAAAAAGAAATACATTTACGGTTTCAGAAAAATCAGGAAAATTATGCATTTTGTTAAAAAGGAAAAATGAAAGAAATGAGGAAAGTATAAAAGAAACTGTCAATAAAAATGTAAATAAAAATGTAAGTGAAAATGTTAGTAAAAATGTAAGTAAAAATGATGACAAAAGTGTAAAAGAAAATGATGTGTTAATAGAAGAAACTAACGAAATAAAAGAAAAGATATACAGCACAAAAAATACTGAACACTTTGAAAAAATACAAAACAATAAACAATACAATGGTAAAGAATATAATACAATAAAAATAAAGGAAAAAAGCGAAATAAATCAGGATAAGGTAACAAGTGATGAGATAAAACGGAAGTATTATTATTATAGATCATTAGGAAAGAATCAATTTAAAGAAGTATCAGATGTCAAAAAAATGAACACATACATTAAAGACAATTTTTATTTACCAAAATCTTTATATCCATGTTTCACAAAATATGAATTTTTTTCTTCGGTTTTAAGAATAGGACAGAATAATTTATTTATATGGTTACATTATGACACCCCTGATAATTTTTTAATTCAAATAAAAGGAAGAAAAAAAGTTTTGTTAATTCCACCACAATTTATTAAATATTTTAACATCATAGGTTCTTCATCTTCTTATAATCTCTTTCATATTTTGACAAAAAAAAATTTAACTAAAAATGAAAAAGTCATAAAGAAAATTCTAATTAAACATTCTATCGTTGCCGATTTGTTCGAAGGAGATATTTTATTTATTCCATCTCTTTGGTTGCATTACATTTACAATATGCCAGAACATACTTTCGTTTGTAAACAATTCAAACAATTGCATAAATATATATATGTAGAAAAAGAAAACGAAAACGAAAGGGAAAGGGAAAGGGAAAGGGAAAGGGAAAATCAACAGAAGGAGAAAGAAAAAGAAAACCAAAAGAAAAAAGAGAAGGAAGAAAAAGAAGATGAAAAAGAAGATGAAAAAGAAGAAAAAAAAGATCGATCTGGTTTTTGTTGGAGTGATAAGGAAAAGGAAAATATAGAAAAGAAACAATCAAAAAACGAAAAGGAAAACGAAAATAATGCTCATGTTCAGGATTCTGCTAATATAAAGACACCGGAAGAAAACACAAATGCTTTTACATTTTTTTATAAAAACGAAAAATTTAAGAAAGTAGTAAAACGCAAAAGGATGAAACATTTTTTTGTAAAAGAAGAAAAAAAAAAAAAAAGTAGTACCACAATAAGGGGATTCTCCAAAATTGATAGTAACAGTATGCATAAAAAAGAAAAATTAGTAGAACAAGAAGTCTATAATGATCATAATGCGTTTATCTGTAACCAAGAAGAAAATTTATGGATAGATAAAAATAATTTCATGGAGGAAGAATTAATTAAACATTATAGTCACATGGAAAAATATGAGCAATTTTTAAAAGAAACATTTAATACTACTGTTTCTGCTCCTATGTCTGTTTCGATTTCAACTCCCACTTCAGTTCCCATTTCCAATCATTTAAAACAAAATGGGGAAGAGACTTCTAAAGAAAATTTAAGAGAAAAAGAAGATGGACAAAATGAGTGGGGTTCAGTAAAAGACAGTAGCCATGCATATTTTAATAAATCTAATAATACATCTAATAATGAATATAACAATAAATATAATAATGAATATAATAATACACATAATGATATAAACAATTCGGTTGATTATTTTGATTCGGATGTCTCTTTTGATTCGATGGATGCCCATTTACAAACGAAATTAAATATTAGTATAAATTTCTTTTTTAGAAAAAGAGAAGAAACCAAATTATTTAGCAAAAAAGATTTATATGGTAATCAAGATGCAACTATAGTTAATCAAGCTTTTCAACAAATTCAAAAAGTAATAAAGCCTGTATTAGAATTGCAAAATAAGTACAAAAATTTTTATCTACAAAAAATTCAAGGGATATTGTATGCACATATTGACGACGATAAATACCTTTACTAATAGTAATTGTAATTGGTAATTTGTAATCATTTGGATGAACCGATAAGTTGATGGATAGATGTGTAAATACATAGATAGATGTGTAAATACATAGATAGATGTGTAAATATATAGATAGATGTGCAAATAAATAAATAGATGTGTAAATAAATAGATAGATGTAACACAATTCATATTTTATCGTTGCATGTTGATATTATATACTTTACTTTTGCACTAGTTCATAACTTCGAACGTCGTGCTTCATCCGTTATTATTTTTTATATGTGGAACAATTCAGATTTATTATAGTTATTTTTATTATATTATTGTTTAATATTGTTGGATCTAATATACTTTAGCTATATAAACGGATATAACCAAATATGATTTCTTCTCATATGATACAATCTTGTATAACTTATTTTGATATAAATTAGTCTAGTTCATGTTTTAAAAAATATTTTAAACGATAATATGAAAAATGAAAAATAATAAAATGTTAATAGCGGAAGAATCGCCAGTTTTTTTTTTTTTTTTTTGTAAATAAAAAATAAAAAAGAAGGGTACGGAAAATGAAAAACGGATAACTAAAGCTAACAAAAAAATCAATGACAACAAAATCCCGATAAAGTTTAGTAAACAGAAATATATGAAGTCCAATTCATACACACGTAGAATTAGATACATAAACACAGGTAAACAAAAAAAAAAAAATACTAAGCTGTAAAATTACACCAATACATCTACGTTTACATAAACTATAATATATTTATGTAAAGACTCACTGTTCTAGTGTACTTTAGAAATGAAACTTTACAAGTTACATATTTGTAATAAAACATGTATACTATATACATGCATTATGTACTGACAGTGTCAAAAGTGTAAAATGAAATGAAATGATAGAAAATAAAATGATAAGAAATGAAATGAAATGATAAGAAATGAAATAAAATGATAAGAAATTAAATAAAATGATATAAAATTAAATGAAAATACAAATAAAATAAAAAATAAAAATGAAAAAAACTGCAAAGGATCAAGCACATTAAAATGATCTAAAAAAAAGAAAGAAGAAAAAAGAAAAAGAGGTCAACAGCACAACCGATAAAAGGAATATGTCAAAAATGTGACTAAAATATACGTGAAACGTAAATGAACTTTTAATAAGATAAAATGGAATTCTATATTTAAATTAAAATGAAAAAGACAAAAGAGAAAAGCAAAAACAAAAAAAAGAAAAAAATAAAGTAAATGGTAGTAGAAAACATCAAAGAAAAAAAATTACGGGAATTAATGGAATTAATGGAATTAATGGAAGTAACTATAGACAGAAACCAACTTCCAAAAAGAATAATAAATAAATTAAAATTAGGTGTATTAAAAAAAGAAGAATATATTCGTTGTTATTCCCTCATCAAATGTTGTAACATTTTTTATATTTTGTTTTCATCTCTTTCTTTTCACTTATTAAAAATCTATAAACTTCAACAGCGCACAGCTACTCAGATTTCGATTATCTAATTTAACATCTTTCTCCTTTTTCAAAGAACATTGTTTAATACTATTTACAATTACATAGTCATCTTCACATATGCTTCTACTAATATATTTCTCTTTTGTCAAATTTTTTGAAGAATCTTCTTCCCAACTTTTAAAACAATCATTATGTTCACTTCTTTCAATATCCTGCTTCTCCTGCATATTAAAAATAGAACCATACCCAATGTTCGAAATTTGTCTTTTTAATCGGTTATATTTGGTTTTGTATATACTCAATTCTTCATACAATTTATTGTTCTCTTTTTCTATTTCGGAAGTAGTATATTGCATCAGATCCTTCAGTTCTTTAATTTTCTCTCTCTCTTTAAATACTCTATAACAACAAAAGGAATGGAAAAAAAAAAAAAAAAACGAAACATGAGGAAAATAAAAGTTCACTAGACAAAAAAAAAATATGAATAAAATGAACGTTCACTAGACAAAAAAAAAATATGAATAAAATGAATGTTCACTAGACAAAAAAAAAAAAAAAACTGAAATGTTCACTAGACAAAAAAAAATATGAATAAAATGAATGTTCATTAGACAAAAAAAAAAAAAAAAAAAAATGAAAAAAATAAAAACTCCCTTGTATAATAATGTACATATGAACACATAAGAAAGAATATGCGATACAACTGTTAACCACCTTACATGTTATGCAAATTTGTAATGACACTCAATTGGATGTCCAATTCTCTTTCGTGAAATGAAATATTCATATTGGCCTGACACGATTTGTCATCTTTTGGAGTTGTATGGTCTACATAATTAAAACTTCGTAATATTTTTGCCAACCTTCTTCTCGGTATGCGGCTATGTTTATATTTCTTATATGTCAAATCAATTGCATCTTTTATGTGTTTTATATCTGTTGTTGTATTCACACATTCCGGAGCAATATTACATTGTTTCGTTTCCTCACAGCTTGTTTTTTCTTTTGATTCACTCACAGACGGTTGTTCTTTATAAAAATATATACACTCCTCTGTTTCATACATGTCCTTTTTATCGGATATACTACTCCTTCTATGTTCTTCTTCTATTACTTTTTCTTGTCCTTCCGATTCAATGCGATCGAATTTTTCCTCAACCGATTCTTCTCCACTTATCTGGTATTCTTCAGGATTTGATGTCCCCTGATTTATTTTATTTGGATTGATGTCGTTAGACTTCTTTTCATCGAGTGGTTTGAAAAAACTTCTGTTGTATTTGTTAATTTCTGGAATCTCTTCAGTCAACATTCCTTCGATTATAGATAATTTTATCAGATCGTTTTCCGTTTTTATTTCCTTCCTTTTTAAAACTGTTTGACAATCATTCAGTATAGTGAAGTTTTTATGAAACTTCTGATAATTATTTTCAGTTGAATTTACAAGCTTTTTCAGTACTGTACTACATGCATTATATTTTTTTTTGGTACTAACATGTGTACTGTCTTCAAAAGAATTGTTGCCTCCTGGAATTTCTGGAATCTTATTGGCAATCTCCACACAAATTTCCTTCACGTCTTTTGTTTTTGCACCAAGACACATTACATTCTTTTCGTCGCTCTTGTTTTCCATGTTTTTGGTGTTATCCAATAATCCCTTATTTCTATTTTCACTTTCATTTTTATTCTTATTTATATTTTCTTTTTCCATTTTTTTTTTATTTCGGTTTTCATGTTTGTTTTTTTTCCCACTTTCACTGCTGTTTTTTGCATTTTTTAAAACAAATATTGAAGATGCTGTGTGGTAAGAATCAGAAGATGTCTTTTGCTCACTTACCTTTTCAAAAACGTTTCCTTTTTTTCTTTTCTCTTTTTGACTTCCTCTTTTAACAGCATTTCTATTTGCATTTTCATTTTCATTTTTACTTGCATTATTTATTTTTTGTAACTCCAACCCGACACATGTCGTTCTATCTGCCATTACTGCATTGGTGATTTGTTTTAGTTTGACAAAAGAAAAAAAAAAAAAAAGAGAAAGAAAGAAAAAAGGATGGAAGGAAGGAAGCAAGGAAACAGTCAATAATTAAAATAAAGCTAGTTGAAAAATATATTTTTTTTAAAGTGTCTCAAACGTGGTCTTGTTTTATACTTTTTTTTTTTTTTTTTATGTAAATTATAAAAACCAGAAAAATGAAAACTAACAGGGTCTAAGAACAATTGTACTAAAATCTGATAATGTTCTTGATGATGTCATTTGATTTGCACTTTTAAAACATAAACAAATACGTATCCATAAACACACAAACATATTTTTATTTATTTATATCTATATATACATATATCTATATATACATATATATATATATATAGATATGCAGTTTCTTTGATGTCCATCTCTTTATATGTATAGTTTTTTAGATCCTTTACATGATCAAACTTCTAAAGAAAATTTGTTCTTGACAAATTCACTATTTCCTTTGAATTAACGCCACCTATATGGTTGCAATACATTTGGTAATTCTAATGACTTCATCAATTTTGCATTTTTGTTTTAAAATTAAGTTCATACTTGAATCAATAGTTTTGTGGTAATTTGAAGTTCTAACATTTTTCTTTTTTTTGAAAAAGTTCCTTGTTTTATTTCTGTTTTAAAAATATAAAACCCATTTTACAATTCACTAAGAGTATCTGCCATTACCCCAAAAAAACATTTACAAATTCTTTCTCCTTTTTAACACAACCATAACGAAAATGTCTTAATGTCAAAAACAAAAAGAAAAGTAGAACTGCAAATTAAAAACATTTTTATTTATTTATTTATTTTATTTTTTTTTTTTATCAGAAAATTATAAATTACAAAAAGGTGCATAATTGGAGTTACACAGTAGTTTGTTTCAATCTTATATTTTGTTAAAACTTATATAATGTGTTCCAAATATATCTAATGTGTATTTTATTATATAATATATACATATATATACATCATGTATATTTTTCTATTTCCCTATGATGAAATATTTTTACTAAATATACTTTTGCAGAAGAATAGAAAAATAGAAAGGACGAAAAATAAAAGATAAAAAATGAAAAAAAAAGAATTATATGTGTTAAGCCCAAAAGGATGCACATAAAAATAGTAAATATTATATAATAATTTATTCAACTGAAAAAAAATAAAGCTGTTAATGTCGAGAAAAAGATCAAACGCATGAATATTTGATTAAAAAAAAATATTACCTTAAAAAAAAAAAAAAAAAGAAATTAGGTAACATGTATAAATTGAACTGTATATATTTTTTTTATGTCTATTAAGAAAAAAAAAAAAAAAAAAAAACTTGTCACAAGCGAAAATTGTTCTGCATATAAATATATATTTTTTTCTTTTTTCTTTCTTTTTGCTTTTGAATTTTTCTCTCTGTCTATCGCTCCGTTTTTGTTGTGCAATAGTTTCAGTTAATACAAATATCTGGGGATAATATATTTTATATAATTTTAACTGAGAAACAGATATTGACAAAAATTTTTCTCACATCAAATGTGATTTATTTAGCTTTGTTTTATAATTATATTGTTTTTATTGTTATTTGTGTTTTGTGTATTTATTAATTTTTTTCTTTTATTTTTGTTTAGTTAGAGTTTTTTTCTATATTCTTAAACGTTTAATAAAAAAAAATCCATTGTCTCTGTAATCATTTCCCTTTTAACACTTTAATGAAAACAATTCCTTTTTTTCTTTTTCTTTCTTTTCTTTTCTATTCTTATCTTTTTTTCAACCATTCTTCTTTTCTTTTGTTTTCATTTATTTTTTTCAATTAAAGGGATAAAAAACCATTTAACTTTTTCTCTTATATTTTAAAAAGGATTAATATGTATATATATATATAGTGTATACATAACATATAGTAGCCGTGCCTTTGCTTTTCAATTAGCTCAGCTATATTTGCCAATTAACATGTTTATTATATATAGTAGCCTTGTTATCGATGTAATCTTATTAATTTGTAACAGTTCATAGGTTGTATTTAGTCATTTTTTTTTTTTTTTTTCTTATATATTTGTATGCTGTTTTTATTTTGTTTTTATTTTAATTTAGTTTTTAATTTTTTTTTTTTTTACT
>LSRZ01000400.1:6308-16842 GCA_001625125.1 Haemoproteus tartakovskyi | reverse complement strand
ACCTATTACGTTGATAGGTATTACAGCTGATATGGCTATATATATATATATATATATATAACTTTTTAAAAAGTTATCATGGAAAAAAAAATGAAATATGTAAAACTGTGAATTAAAAATAAACAATCAGTTAGGAAGGGGTTTTCAAAATTAACCCTTTTTCAAATAAGACACATGGGACAAATGTAATAATAATAATTAGGTATATACACGATATATAATTAAGAATGTATATGATCTAAGATAAAATTTAGACCTTAAAACTTCGAACTAGAAGGTAGAATGGAATGGGGTGTAATTGTGTATATCTAACCACCATCAAAATGATGTCAAGTAGTTGACAAGTTGATAATTGAGCTTAGAGTAACCTACTAGTAAATAACTAATAAATAAGTAGTAGACATAAAAAAAGAAAAATATATATATATTTATTTTTGTATAATATATAAGATAAATAGGAATCATAAATATATAAATATATAAAGAAAGAGAATAAGAGAGTTAATTTAAATATAATATATAAAACTACAATGTATAAATGTGTACCGATAGGTAAAACATAAAAATGTGTATTGGTGAATATGCGTATGTTAATTAAAAAGTTTTTCATTTATAGAGAATTTAACATAATGGAAAGTTATTAATAATTTTAATGATGAGAGATAAAAATGAAATTATGAAAAATACAAATTTGACAATTTTCATTTTATATATATTGAAGAACCTTCATCTGTTTTTAGTGATTCGATTATTATTCTACATAAAATAATTGCAAAAAATATACAAAAATAATGAATAAATGACGTTGATAGAACAATTCGACGAATAAATATTTTATCTTATTATATGAATGAACATCAAACAACAATTTAAATAATTTTGTAATGATATTAAGTCATTATATTGTTATTATTAGTAGTAGTTATATTATTGCTACTAGTAGTAGAGGTATATATATATTATTTAATATTTTTATTTTTTGATTATTTACTTTTTACGATATATTTTATAATCGGAAAGGTTAATATTATGTAATGATTTATTTACTTGTTTCTTTTTAATTTTTAAAGAGCATTTTCATATATGATATATGTATATATTTATAATATATATACTATCAATTTGTTGATACAAGAAACTGAAACACTTGAAATTATTTTGTTTTTTTTCATTTATAGTATATACTATGATTAACTGAAGTTCTACACATTTATTTGTTTATTTTTCTTTTTATATAAACATTTTCTTCATTACCTTTTTTTTATATATCTATCTATACATATATACATATATATGTCTATGTACATATATATAAATAGTAGGCCTATAAAATATTTATCTCTATGTTGATTCATTCATATTTTGAATATAAGATTTTATGCCTAATATTAAATATGATTTATTATTGTTTTTGACAAACATGATTTTTATATATAATATTTTACTATCACAATTTATACATTATTCTTTTCTTATTTTTTTTTTAATCTTTTTTTGATTTTACTTAAATTATTTAAAATGAAAATTAAAATTGTCTAATTAGTGATTTAGTCGAAGCATTTTTTTTTTTTTTTTTTTTAATTCCGTTATAAAATTTGCTTATGAAGATTTTTTTTTTTAGAAACAATTAAGCTGTGCACCGAATTAATAAAAAGAAGATTTATATTTAATTGTTAATTGATTTTAATTGTTTATTTGGTATCAACTACCTATATAGTTGATTTCTTTTGTGTAAAATTGTTAACATTTTATGAAGGCGAAACATTAATTCTATTTGTTGTTCTTTCAGCTTTCAGTTTTCAGCTTTCAACTTCCAATTTTTTGCTCCTGGATTTTTTTTATTTTTTTTTATTTTATACTGAGTTGAGTCTCCCATTTTATACACTAAACGCGTTATATAATGGAGTATATATAATATATATTATACATATATATGTATGTATAGTATTACATTAAGTGTCTTGAAATCTTTTTGCATACAATAAAAGTTATACATCTCGAAATTTTGTTTAATTTTACTTCATTTTATTTAATATTGTTTCATTTAAAATTATTTTGTTTCATATAAAGTTATTTTGTTTCATTTAAAGTTATTTTGTTTTTTTTTCAAATTATTTTGTTTGGTTTATCCCTTTTTAACATCACTTTCTTTTACTATTCAGGCTGCTACTTTGCAGCTTTGGAATCAGTTTCTTGAAGTTTCATTTTTTTTTTTTTTTTTTTACTGTTTTTTTATTTTTTTTTTTTTTTTTAAATCATATCGGATTCGAAATAATCCTGATAATTCAAATAATGCCACAAATATAACTCCGACGAACAAACTCGACAATCAAGGCCAACAATCAAATCTGACGAAACTGACAAAACTGACAAATGCATTAACTGAATTAGGACTTAGCCATTGTAACTATTTGGAACAACTTGAACAGCAACGAATTATTTTGAAAAAAAGTTCCAGAATACAAAATATGTTTATTTCTTTTTGAATTAAAAAAACAAAAAAAGAAAAAAAAGAAGAAATAATATATTTTATATTTTAAATTAAATATTATTTATTGTATATATATTTATATGTATACTTCTGTTTTTATAATTTGGCAGAAAATTCTTTTTGGAGATGATTTTTTTATTGTTGTTGATGAGTTGAAGTAATTGAATTAGTTGGATTAGTTGATTTGGTGTACAGAAAGGAGAATTAGTAAATTGTTCGTTAACCTAGTTGGGTCAAAACTATACTATACTAAACTAAACTGTACTGTACTTGAGTTGTGTATTTTATTTTTCAAGTTTTGTCTAGATGTAATACAACTGATAAACAAAAAAAAATGTAAAAGTAACAAATAAGGAAAACAAAACAAATGGTGACAATGGAAAGAATTATAGAAAGAAAACATTTTTCACATCTCCTCTTTTCTTCTGTTCTGCTTTTTTCTCTGCGGTTTTCTCCTTTCTATTCTTTTTTTTTTCTCCATATATGTGATCATATAATTGACGTTTGATTTTAATGAACAGAGAACAAAATGAAAAAAGATGAAAGGAATTTTTCTTTCGATCTACTTAGTTTAATGGAACATCAAAGTTGCATTTCTGTAAATAAGAAAGAAAAAAAAACATAAAAATTAATCATTTAAAGGATCCTTTAAATAAAACAAAAATTAATCAAACGTCAGATTCATCACTATCAGAAAATAAGAAACGAGAGGGAGAACCTTTAGAGTTTAACATTATAGAAGAAACCGATTATGAAGATTCAAAAAAACAAACAGAAGAAAATGAAGAAGTACGGAAAAAAGAAAACACAAAAGGAGATGATTCCATAATATTAGAGAAATTGAAAAGTGGTACTTGTTTAAATTAAAAAAAAAAGAAAAAAAGTAAAAATAATTGTATATCAACAAAAGCAGAAAATGAATGTAAACAATATGAATCTAGATGGGATTGTAGTTTTAATGACGAATGTTGTAATGATGAAGATTGTAATGTTGAAGGTTGTAATTATGAAGTAGAAAATGAAGAAAATGAAGAAAACAAAAAGAATAAAAAAAACAAAAAAAATAAGAAAAGTAAAAAAAACAAAGAAATAGAAGAAACTGTTAATGGAATGAATAAGTGGGATAGTATTTTATTTACAAATTATAAAAATTATTATAAAAATTGTCCTAATTGTAAATTGTATTTAAAAGAACTAACGAAAAGATTGTCTGCTGATTTTTCAACAATAGAAGAATATATACATGAGGAAGGAGGGTCTAATATAATTTTTATGAGAAATAAGGAAATAGAAAATTTAAAAAAGAAAAACACAGAATTGGAAAATGCTATGCATATTTTAAAAAATAGGAATTTGTTTTTAACAAGTAAAGTAGAAAGTATCAGTAAAAACGTCAACGTTTTAAGTCATCAATATGAGAAATTAATTGAAGAAAACAGGATTCTAAAAGATGTAAATAACATGTTGTCTCAAAAGTTGCATATGCGAAAAATGGAGAAGTATGGAAAAAATGGAAACTTCTCATTTAATCGCTCAAAAAAAAATAAAAGAAATCAAAGAAAAGAAATTTTGAAAGGCCTTGAGGAAGTAATAGTTATAGGAGGAACAGAAGAAGATGAAGAAGAAGAAGAAAAAGAAGAAGAAAAAGAAGAAGAAAAATATGATGAAAAATATAAAGAATTGCAAATCGAACAAATCCAAGAAGATGAATCTTTAGACAAAGAAATTTTCAGTAATGAATTTTAAAGAAAACAAAATCAAAAGCTTTTAAACAAAAATTAAACATATATAAATATATATATACATACATATACATATAATTCTTTATTTCTTTAGTTTTTTTTTTTTTATCATATTATCATAACAGTCTATTATAAAAATACACCTCTAGTATTTTTATAACTCAATTTAAGAATATAAACATTTTTTTGATTTTGCTTATATTTTATTCGCTCTTTGTACTTATCGAACATGATGCTCTTTTTTTGTTTTTTTAAACCATTCCTTTTTTTTGTTTTAAATTTTTTTGATTGAAAAACACACTCCCCCTTTATTTTTCACTTTTTAAATTTTGAAAACATTTACTATTTACGAATTTTTATTAAAAATGAAATTGAGTTTGAACATATTTGTATCAATAAAAATCAACCCAAAGCAACAAAAAATGTTAAATTAAAAGCTTATGTAATAATGAAAAAGGGTGGGACATATATAAATGCCCTAAAGAAATATAAAAACATGAATACAAGGTTATTGAGTATATTATCTATATAAAAATAATATATGCAAATAGAAATAAAAGAATTTTCAAAACAGAAAAATTGTTCTAAGATGATTCTCTGTAATGTTCCCCTATTTCTACTTTTACAGGTAATTTAAAGTTTTCTTTTGTAAAAACAAAGTCAAAATTATTGATGTGTTGGGGATTATAACATGTTGTAGTTTCTTTTCTTTGATATAAGTGGTCTATTGGTTTATTATTTAATTTTTGTAAATATGTTAAATAAGTGTTTATAGAAATTTGATCATTCATATAATCGTGTAATAATTGAAGTCTGTCAATGGAATTAGTATATACAATTAAATTATAAAAAGCATTTTCGAATAAAGGCTTTAACATATTAATTATTTGATTTGTATGTTTTGTTTCACTTTCTAATACTAATTCATCATGTACTTGCAAAATTATTTTCGTTGATTTGAGTGGATCATCATTTTGTTTGTTATTGTTAGAAAATGAAGAGGTAAAGTTGTCGAAAATATTTTTTATTTGATGATTTTTTATTTGATGATTTGTATAAGATTCTGGTATCATTATTTGTTTTGGTATCTGCATTTGCATTTGCATTTGTAGTTGCATCTGTATTGGTTCCAATAATGATAACGATAATGATCTTGATAATGAATCATTAATATTTCCACTTAAAGAATAAAATGAAGACAACAGAGCATATTTCATTATATCTGCTGCACATCCTTGTATTGGTGTATTCATACTTATCCTATATTTATTTTTCAGATTATGAGATATAAATCTTTTTCTTCCTATTAAAGTATATACACAATTAAAATGCTTGAATACTATTTTTTGCATTTGCATAAATTTATACACATTTGGAAAAAAAGTAAAAAAATTTTGTATTAATTTGCTAGCAAAAGTTTCACTTATTAATAAACTTTTTGCCAGTCCATTTTCCGTTTGTCCATATAATATCCCATAAATAATTGTTTTCGTAATTTTTCTTAATTCATTGGTTACTTCTTCTGTATTAAATAATAATTTTCCTGTTTCAATAAATACATCTTTATATTTTAATAATTTTAATAGATTTTTGTCAAAACTAAGATGTGCCATTACAAATAATTCCATCTGTTTATAATCGAATGTTATTAAACTCATTGGTGTTTGTTTTTTTTCTTTTCTTTTTCTTTTCCTTTTTCACTCTTTTTTGTTTCTTCCTTTTTCAGAGAAAAGGCAGAGCGAAATTTAGAATGAATGTTTTGTAAATTTGGACTTTCACAAGATAATCTTCCAGTGGCTGCTCCAACTTGATTAAAATTACAATGAATTTTTTTTGTTTCTTTTTGTATATACTTTGGCAAATTCTCTATGTAATTTTGAAACAATTTTTTCGATTCTCTATATAATTTTACATTACTTATTATTTTTTTAATTTTTTCTTTTTCTTTGTTTTCAATAGAACAATTCTTTTCTATTTCGTCTAATATAATTTTTAAAATTTTATTATTAGTGTGAAAACAATTATTTCTTTTCATTTCATTTATCGTGCTATTAAAATAAAAGAATCTATTTTCTTCAATTATATTTGAAGATACTAATGGGATCTTTATTACTTCGTCACCTCGTCCTATGTTAGTATATTCGTATTTTATTATTTTTTTTTCCTTATCTGTTTCTTCATATTTATTTTTATCTTTATCCTTTTTATGTCTTACTTGTGTATTTGCATATACGTCTACATTTGAATCTACTTCTACATTTGCATTTATATTTATATTTACACTTTCATCATTCTTGTACAATTTCTCTTCTTTTTCTTCTTCTTCTTCTTCTTCTTCTTCTTTGGTTTCTGCTTCTACTTCTGCTTCTTCTTCTATAGCAAAAGAAAAAATATTTTTTTTTTCATCTTTTTTTTTGGCAATATATTTTGCATTTTCATATAAATCATTTTTAATTCTATCGTTGTGTATATTTTTCCATTCTTCCTTAACAGAAAACATGTCCTTCATAATTTTATTTTCGTCATTTGTTTCTTTTGTTTCTTTTGTTTCCTTTTCCATTTCATTTTCCCTTTCTCTCTTTTCATCATCTTCTATTTTGTTTTCTTGTGTTTTCTTTTCATCCTTTTCTATATTGTTTGTTGTTTTCTCATTAGTATAGTTCGCTTCAACCGAATTCCTGGTGAGTGTCAAATCGAAGAGATATTTATACAAAAGATTGGAAACTTGTTTAGAAGAATTTAAGTTTATGTTACAACTACACAGTTTTTCTATTTCTTCTTTGTAGGTTATTGGATCACTTGAATTTTTTTGAATTTCTTTTATTTTTTCTTCGTTTAAATATATTCCTTTTTTTTCAATTGCACTAATACAATGTATAAGTGGACGCTCCAATTTTAAATAAATATTTAGCAAATTAAAATTGTTTTTAAAAAGTTTAATTAAATATGGAAACAAAAAAATAAGACATACATTTCGGCACATACAATATGCAATCATATCTTCTTCTGTTATTTCATTTATATTTCTTTTATTTCCAAATATTATTTTTTTCAATTTGCTTAGATTTGTTACATTTATTGGAATAAACTGAAATTTGTTTTTTACTGCATTTTCTTCCACATTAATAGTAGCAACAGTAGTAGCAACAGTAGTAGTAGTTGTAGTAGTATTAGTAGTAGTATTATTAGTAGTGTTAGTGTTAGTATTAGTATTAGTAGTAGTTGTAATATTCTTATATGTTTCTTCTTCTTTTTCTTTGTTTTGTACTTCTTCTTTATTCATGTACATGTATATATCTTTGTTCCTGTCTATGTCTGTGTCCTTATTTACATTATTATTTTTATTTTTATTCATAATATCCGTCTGTTTTTTCTCTTGTTTTTTTTCTTGTTGTTTCTCTCTTTTTTTTGTTTTTGTTTTTTTCTTCTTTTGATATTTCCCCCACCCAAAGATTCCAAATTTACCTGAAACTACATCATGAAATTCACATGGGAAGTCTTCCAATTGATTTAAAAGAGATCCATGATTTAATTCAACGACATATGGATCTAAAGAATTTGTGTGATATTTTATACCTACCAAATTTTCATTTTGTTTTTCTGTTTCTCTATCTTTAATTGCTTGAATAACATTTTGTAATTTATCTCCTCTTTGTACTATTTGTAATAAAGTTGAAATAATGTATACATCAAAAATGTTTTGATCATTTAATTTGGCTAGTTTAAGATTCGTCAAAACATGTATAAACGTTTTATAATCATATAATACAAATAGAAATGGATTAAACTCTGTAACTTTTGTTCTTGATCTTAATGTTGTTGCTATTGTTTTTTCTTTTGATTTTGCTCCTTTTACTTCTACTTCTTTTTCTTTTTCTTCTTTTTCTTTTTCTTCTTTTTCCTTTTCTCCCTCTTTTTCTTTTTCTTTTATTTTTTTATTTTCTATGAAAGATCCTTGTAAACATTGCTCTAAAAGTTGCAACAAATTTTTAGTATTAATCAATTCATATGTATTGAAGTTGAAAAAGTATATTCTTTCTTCATCCTCCCTATTTTTTAACTCCTCTAAATTATTATTATTATTATTATTATTATAAGTATTTATTTTTTCTTTTTTTTCTAACAATTCCAATTGTTGTAAATTTTCCAATTGTTCCCATTGTTCCCAATGTTCCAGAACTTCCAAATGTTTTACTTGTTCTACCTCATTTACATTTTTTATGGAGTTATTTCCTTTTTGCATTATAGAAAAATGTATTATGTTTTTTCCTTTGTCTTTATTTTTTTTAGAGACAATATTTTCATTTTGTTCATTTATTTGTTCTTCTTTTGTATACGTGTCATTTTTTTCTTCTTTACTTTTTTCAAGATTTATTTGAAATATATTCTTATTATTTCCCTTTTTTAGACTGTCATTTTTTGATGTACCATTTTCATTTAATACATTTTTCTTGTTTCCATAATATATATATTTCATAGTAACATCATTAGTAATATTCTGAGTAATGTTATTAGTATTAACATAAGGTTCCGTATTCTTAATAGTACCATTAGTAATGTTGTTAGTAATACTACTAGTAGTACCGTTAGTAGTTGTGTTCTTCAGTTGTTCCCAGTGCCTCTCTATCTTTGTGTTTATGTTTGTATCTGCATTTGTATCAGTGTTTATAGGATTGTTTATATCATTGTTTATATCAATGTTTGTATCTGTGTTTAAGTTAGCTTCCCATTTTTTTTGTTTAATTTGATGTAAATCAAAAGAAGTAAATTTTTCCAAAATATATTTCAAATGAGAAAAATTTGGATCTGATGTATATCCTTTTGGAAGAACTACATGAAAAGAAAGAACAGGTGGAAGAGAAAAACATTTGGATTTATATTTATCATCAGTAATTTCTGGAAACCAGTTAATATATATTTTTATTTGTTTTTCCCATTTGTCCAAAACATCATTGTAATTGTGGGAGTATGGAAATGTATTGAATTCATTTTGTTGATTTTGTTGATTTTGTTGATTTTGTTGATTTTGTTGATTTTGTTGATTTTGTTGATTTTGTAATTTCTGAAACTTTTTGTATTCATATTTATATAACTCATATAATAGATTATGAAAAGAATGGACCTCTTCTGCTGTTTTCTTATTTCCGTTTTTTAAATTGCGTAACAATTTATAATAATTTATATAATGAAAAGAACGATGAGAAAAATAATGATAGTGATAAGAAAAGGAAGAAATACGTTCTTTTGTTTTGTTATTCAAATAATAATTGTGTATGCACTTATTCAAGCATATACCTCTAATTTTTGGTCCATAACTCCAACTTTTCATTTTTTCATTTTTAAAAAGCACATAATAACGAAAAATAAAATAATAAGCTAAAATTATTTGCTTAAAAAAAAAAAATTATAATTAAATTATTCTACTACTATATTCCATTTTTAATATTCCTTTTGCAACATCTTATTTTCAATATCCCTTTATCCATATTATAGTTTCAATACTTTATCTTCTGTTTTCTGTTTTCTCTTTTCTAATTTCTGTTTTCTCTTTTCTAATTTTTCTTTTTCAAAATAATTTATATTTCTCCACAACCGTTTTGTATGTGAAAATAATTTATGTTTTTATTGAACCTGATAAATGACATTCTCTCTTTTTATTCGTTAATTTCACACTTCAGATCAATTATACCGACAAATAAATTCATTAACTAACTAATTCAGTAACTGAATATTAAAAAAGACCCTTTGCATTTTTTAAGGCTGTTTTCTTGTTTTCATCGTAAACTTTCTTTTTCTCTTTTTCTTTTTCTTTTTTTTTCTCTTTCTCTCTGTTTATCTTTCTTTATTTTTTTAAGCGTTACAATTTTATTAACTCTTCTTTTTTTATTGATCAACATTTTAATTATTTAAATAATTTCGTCTCTTTTTGTTTTTCTTTTCAATATCATTCTATAAATCAAAAGACATTTTTTTTTTCTTTTTTACATAACCCTCATTGAAGAAGAAAAGGGAAAGGGAAAAGGAAAAAAATTAAGGGTAAAAAAATGAAACAAAATGAAAGAAAAGAAGGAAAAATAAATTAACAAAAAGAAAAAAAAAAAAAAACTAAGTAAAACGTAAAAATCTTAATATTTTTTTTTTTTAGCTGAAACACATAAAACTCAGTGTAAGAAATTCTTCTTATACTATATAGTTTCATACTTGTAAATTCACTTATACTATCATAAATTATGTTATTTGTGTATATCAATTTTCATAATATTTTATAAAATATGATTTTATATGGAAAGCTAAACATCGC
>LSRZ01000398.1:0-16240 GCA_001625125.1 Haemoproteus tartakovskyi | reverse complement strand
TTATTCTATGTTCGATTCATGCACACACGGAAGCATTTTTCATAAAAAGTAATGCATAATATGTATTATATATATATATAAATATCATATTATAATATATATATATATATGTGAAATATAATTGTTTGGGCTGAATTGAGTTTAAATAGAAACTTGAAACATTTCTCGGAATTTGCTCATTTGTGTAAAAAGCTAATTTTTTTTTTTTTTTTGTTTTAAAAACGTTTACCCATCCAGTTTAACATATATAGAGTATATATATATATGGATATATATATATATACACGTATATGTATATATATATTACATAACGAGCGTAGTTACTGGATGTACTTGTTTGTATAGATGCGTACATTTTTTGCTTCTCCCTTTTTTTTTTTTTACTATCGTACGTTTCTTTTTTTTTATTTTTTACACAAATCAGTTTCTGCAGAGCTTCATTTTTCATTTTTAATTCATTTTTGAAGTGTTATTAAATTTGTTCGTTCGTCAGTTTTAAGAGATTCAACTTAAATAGAAAGGCAAAGTTCAGTATAAATATATATATGTATATATAAAATATATATGAACTTGTTTACATTGTTTATTATGTTTTAAATGAACACATTGTGTTTCTTTACATCTCGGCATAAAACTACTTCTATCTATATAAATAATTTTCTTTTTTCTTGGTGGAAAAGTGTTATTTCGATGGTGTTTTCTCAATAACGAATATACACGTATATTATATAAATTTCCTATATACCGTTTTCAATTATATTAATGATGTTTGATTCATGCCTACATGTGTATATATGAGTTAAATCACACAAATATACTACCCATATATACACAAACATATATACACAAACATAAATATATTTAAGAAACTATAAATGTATAACGAAGATATAACAAATGAATGCAACCAGAACCATGAAGAGTGAACCGGTACAAACAGAAGCTTTGAAGATTAAATAATAACAGTTTCTATTATTCTCTGTTCGAAGATACATTATAGTAGACACATTCCTAAACTGAGTAATCTAGAGGAAAAGAAAAAATAAATAGATTTATTAAATAGATTTATTAAATATTAATCTTAAAAACACTTACAAATCAAAAAAAGTTTCCATAAATAAAAAAAAAATATTAATTGAAAGTTATTTTCTTTTATTTAGTTTATAAAAATGTTTTTGTGTGTTAATAGAAAATATCTTTTTAAAGTAAGGGACACTTATTTTTTAAGTTATAAAAGCAACAAATTGAAATAACATTAGCATTTGCAAATTGTCATTCCCCAAGACATTAAACAAAATAACACAAAAAAAAAAAAAAAAAAAAAACTAAAAAAAATTAAAAAAAGTACTTCTTTATATATCACACATTAGGCGCATTCGGCATAAAGGGACACAACGGATAAATAGTTACCAACATATATTGTCAGCATATAAATAAGCAGGTATACACAGATATACATACTTGAAGATACATGTATATTGGTGTATATTTTTGAACATGAAACAAGGGGAGGTTTTTAATCTGTCCAGAGTAAACAAGTATGAGCCAGTCGCGCCTGTAAAGGAAAAAACAAACAAAAACACTTCATTTTGGTATATTCAAAATTCAGACAATACTTGTCATCTTTCAAACTCTCTTAATGAACAAAAAAGAGTAAAAGAAAAAATGGGAGATTCAAAAGAAGAAGGTGATAATGTAAATTCTATACACATTGTTAAAAAGATGGGAAGAAACAAAATAAAAGAAGGGGAAGATGAGGAGGAAGAAGATGAAGAAGAAGAATCTTCTCATCACAATTCGAAAGAAATTGAACATACCTTTGAGTCATTCAGTCGAGTGAAAAAAAATGTACTCAAACATCCATACGAACATAAGTTAAAAATACTAAAAAAGGAAGGAGAGATTGTATCAGAAGGAGAGAAACAAGGGGCTCCTGTAAATTCTGAAGAAACGTTAAACGAAGAATCGGAAACAGTGGAAAGTAAAAAGAAAAAACAAAGAAAAAATGTTCTTACGGAAGTAAAAAATGCAGTACATGGAGAATTACAAGGAGATAATAAAAGCTGTAATATCATGAGTGATGGATTCCGTGGTTCCGATGGTACCAGTAATGACAGTAACTCGTTAGGCGATCTTTCCCACATTAGAGGGAGAAACAAAAAAAGCGATCGGAAGGGTGTTCTCCAAGACGTAATAAAAGAAGGAGCAGGATTGAGTGTAAAAAAAAAAAATGCGACAGAAGGAAATTCTACGGCATTTTATGATTATATTCAAAACGGTATAATGGCGAAACATATGAATGATAGTAATGAGTTCAATGGACAATTAATAAATATGCATGAACATATGTTAGAGGGGGATAAAGTAAATGCAGTAAAATGCAAAAAGAGAATGAGTCAGATTTACAAAATTTTATACAACTTAAATCATTTTAACAAATTCAGTAATTTTGAAACAGAAAAAGAAAAAGAAAAGGGACATAATAAGCCTATATGGCATCTAACGACACCATTTCAAAACAAAGAAGCAACTGATACCAACATGAGTGAACATAAGACAAAACGGACACAAATGAATACAGGAAATTCTCATATTGCAACAACGACAACGACAACAACAACGACACATAGAGACCTGCAAGATCATCGTAACACCTCTAAAGAAAATGAAGAACATACGATACATGGAGAAAACTTACAAGAAAGGGATGCAGAAAAATATTATGTTGACGAAAACATAAAACAAAATACGTTCTCTTCAAATGGTGTAGAAGAGGAAACAGAGCAACAGAAACAGAATACATGCTCACATTTTGAACGTGTCGGTGAGAAAAGAAATTCAAATATTTTAACTAACGAAGATAATTGTACAGATGAAGATGCGGATGAGTTACTAGGTCAGGTGGACTCATGGGGATTAATTAAAAAGAAAAAAAGAAAGAAGAAGAAAAAAGGGGATATTAATAATTGTGATAATGTATTAATCTTGGGAAAACAATGTGGCGATATGAGCACAAATGAAAATAAAGAAAATGAACGGATAAAGGTGAATAACCATGGTGGTATACACAATAGACCTGTTAGTGGAAAGAATGGAATGGAAGAGACTCGAGCAAACCAAAATCGTGAAAAAAATACACAAAATGAAATGAGTAAAGAATGTAGTACACATGAAAGAAGGACAACAAAGGAAAATATGGAATCAAAAGGAAATGAAAAATGTGATGTGACTGAAAAAAAAGAAAAAATGCGTAATGATAATAATTTAGATACTGGCTGTAATAATTTGCCTTTGAACGCGAACGATTCGAATCCGAAAGAATGGAAACAAAATGAAATGAATAAAAAGGAGAAAAATGTTAAGGAAGGGATGTACGGAACAAATAATTGTACCACTAATAAGAAAAACAAACACATGAAAGGAACACCTATGGGAAATGAAGAACGTGCTGGTAGCAACAGTTCTGTGTTTGTTGAGAATAAAAAGAAATGTGGTACCTGTACGAAAGAACAAATTGTAGACGAGAAAAAAAAGGAAACCAGCAGCGTTCCTATTAACAAAATTAATGAAAACAATTCAAGTCATACATCGAATAAAAATGCATCTTTCGTAAAGAACATGAATCGACAAACTGGAGAAAGTGCAAAAAACCCCAAACATCAAATTCAGCATGCGGATCATGGAAATCACAGGAGTGAAGAAGTGGTTGATGAAAACGATGTAACGAAAGGTAATGATGTTAAAACCAATGAAACGGACACTCGTCGGTGTAATGTAGTGAAAAACGAAAAAGAAAGAAAAGAAAGTTGTGTACGTCCAGCAAATGAAACGAAAGCACAACCCCGAATCACTCGAACTTTGGATAATAAAACATTTGAGAAGAATTCTAGTTATACTTCTTCACATGTGAAACATTCGGTCGATGGTGCTTCACGTGGCAGTTCTAAATCGAATAGTAACGAAAATTCAATTTACTCATGTCAAGAAAAGAAATTTGGATACGCAGATAAAACGAGACGAATGAAAACACCCTGTTCAGAAAATTCATTTTGTTTGAAAAACAAGTGCAGTAATTATATATATGGGGAAAGGAAAAAACAGAATGGAAACAAAGGTTATGCTGACAATGATTTCGATGGGGGCTTACGCATAACGAATTGCAGAAGTGGGGATAACAATTTAGGAATTTTTCCTGGAGTAGGCAATATGTTTAATTCTTTAAGAAACAATAATTCTAATCGGAATACGAATAATGTCAAAAATAATGCATATACGAACAGTGTAAATACTACGGAAAAGCGAATTATAAACAAAGGGGAGCTTCCCATGGAAAACAATTACGGTGAAACAAAAAGTTGTACAAATATTAGTGTTGGAGTTTATAACAAAAACAAACCTCCATATGTGAAGAATAAATATTCTGATAAAGTGCTCCACAAAAAAATGAATTCTTTAAATGTAGACAATAGTTATATAAATTATTCGGATAGGCGAAAAAATCGTTATGATAATACGTTTTCACATACTTATGAAAATAGGGACGAAAAGGGATACTATAATAAACAGAAAGAAGGATTTGGAAAAAGAAATTATGGAAATGAAAAAAGAGGGGGAGGATTCATTAATTCATACAGGAACAAAAAAAACTACTTTAACAATTATAGGCCTAATATTATGAGATGTGAAACTGGTATGGGATTAGGCGGAATTGCCCCAAGCCTTGGCGTTGGAGTAGGTAATACAGCATTAGGACCAGGAATTGGACCAGGAATTGGACCAGGAATTGGACCAGGAGTTGGACCAGGAATTGGACCAGGAATAGGATTAACAACAGGAGCTGGAGTTGGAATGGGATTAGGGTTTGGAGGTGTAGGAATAGGATCAAGAACAGGAGCAGGAGCAGCAGCAGCAGCAACAGGTGAAATGGGTGTGGGATTAGGAGGACCATTATTAGGATTAGGCTTCGATAGAAGAAGAGTAGTTGGAGGAATGGGAGTAGGATTTGAAGAAGAAGGAGGAGGTGGAGACGGAGGAGATGCAGATAATGGAGACGACGCACGGTTTTCCAATTTTTCTACATTCGCTAGATATTCCCAAATATCTCCAAATTATATGATGCATCCTTTTAGTATGTTTAACAATAATAACAATAGAGAACATATGTTAGAAAACGCGTATTTTACGAATAATGCCTTGAACCATATGTACAAAAGTACTACAGGAGCTGCTGAACAAATGTTTAATTTTGAAGAGGCATATATGTGGAGAAATGAATATTTTTCGAGAAACCCAGCAGGAGAAGATGAAGAAGAAGAAGAAGAAGAAGAACAAGAAGAACAAGATGATGAAGAAGAAGGAGTAGAAGAGGAGGAGGAAGAAGAGGAAGAAGAAGGAGAAGGTGAAGGAGAAGAACAAGTAAGAGAACAGGAAGAAGAAGTGAGTGAAATTGATCAAGTTGGAGAAAACGAAAAAGATGAAAATAACACATCAAATGTAAGAGGAGGGACAGGTAGTAAACACAGATGTTTAAGTGATGGTGTTACAAATGTAAAAACAGGGAAATCTGCTTTTAATACATCATCAAAAAATGTTTTAAATAAGTATAATTTAGGTGGAAGGGGAATTGATTCACGTGGTGACAAAAGAAATGAAACCAGCTCCAATATATGTCCAGTCAATGAAGAAGTGGAAGTTTTCAAGGAAAAGCACGAACATAACTATTCAGATTTGGGAAGAAAAGAATATGAAAGAAGAGATTTTAATCGAAAAGAATTTGCTCGGAAAGAGTATGACAGGCATGAATATGGTCGATCTATGTTAGGTAGTCAGAGTAATTATGGTAGAAGTGATTTTGGAGTCTCTGATTATTTGTCAAACGCTAACGACAATTGTAAGTTCAACTGGAATCATTATCCAAACCAAAATAATAGCACGAATAACAATTTTCACAAAGGGAAAGGTTATAAAAATTTTAAAATGCTCAACAATTATACAGTTGACAAAAACCTATTCCCTTACAACAGTTTTGGGATGAATTCGTTGCATGCTAGTAAAACCCCTATGGATTATACGGCTGGAAAAGGATTTGACAAAGGAAAAATAAATTTAAATGCGGTAAATAATTGTAACAGTAGTGTCAGAAGTGGCATGTGTAATGAAGACGGAAATTTTTTGAATTTTCGTAATTTTGCAAATGGAGGAAAATTACACCAATTTCCCAAAAATGATATGTACGGTAGTTATAGTTACTTGAAGCAATTGAAGGATTTCCAGAATGGATTGTTACACAATTATTATAATTATCCAAACCAAGCGGTTCCTACTGATTTAAAGAAAAAGGAACACGTACCAGAACGAAAAATGGAAATCTACGGAAGTACCAGTTTTAGAGCTGAAGAAAAGGATAATGTAAAAATGGGTGGTAGGAATAAAACGAATATGGAAGAAAAGAAAAATGAAATGGATAACCTACGTCTCTCCTCTGGTATGAAAGAAAAAACGATTCCTTTGAATGATGCATCAAAACAAAACAACAGAGGAGGTATGGAAACAGTGGGAATTTTAGAGAAATTTTCAAAAAAAGAAGTCAATCATAAAAACACGAGTGCTATTGCAACGACCAATGTTAATGGAAATAAGCAAAATAAATTGACGACCAATAAAGGTGTAAGTGATATTTATGATATGGCCATTTATAATAAAAAGGGAACAAACGGGGTGGAGGACAATACTAGTTTTCCTAACAATAATATGAATATGCAGAAATCTAGTTTTTACAGAAATGGAAAAAATAATAGAGAATTATATTATTCAAATGTATACACAAATAGGCCACCTGTTGAATATAAAAGTAGTTACAGCAGTTTAAAAAAAGGGGACAATAACACAGATGTGTCATACAGTAATAAAGCTTCTTCAAAATATAATATGTTTCAGGATAAACATATGACAAAGGGAGTGAAAAATGAAAAACACTGTAGTTGTAACAATGGAAATGAACATTTTTATTTTTGTAAAGAACATCCTTCAAATAAAAACAATCGAAATAATTATTTAGACTCTATGTTTACCGATTGTAGAAATGAAAATTTGTTGGAAACAGTTACAAATCCATTTAATAACAAAAAAAAACTAAAGTCCGATGAAGTATATGATTTATATAAAAAGGGAACTTTAGATAAGGGATTTACAAATAATATTTCTACTGCTATTACAACTCATAATAAAATTACAGATTATAATAATAATAATGAAAATAATAATAATAATAATGAAAATAATAATAATGAAGATAATAATATGAATATTAATGAAAATAATAATAATAATTATATGAATAATAATGAAAATAATAATAATTATAATTATATTAATAATAATGAAAATAATGAAAATAATAATAATGAAAATAATAGTAATAATTATATTAATAATTATAATGCAAATAATAATTATAAAAATAATAACAATATGGAAAGTTTCTTACATATGATAAACAAAAATACTTTATTAAACAGTCATTACGATGTTTTCAATTTTCATAATTATTATAATGCATTAAATGTGACTGATCCATTGGCATATAATTATAGTGTATGGGGAAACATTATTCCAAATGTGTTTAGTGAGTTGGCACAATTGAACATGGACATGGGAAATGTAAATGATACAAATAATATTAACAATACGGAAGAAGATGATGATAAAGACAGAGAAGAAAGTGAATATATAAATGTGGAAACAGAATCGAAAAAGAAAAATATGTGGAAATTACCTTGGGGAATATGTGCTTGTGGAAATGTTAACGAGAGTGTAATGAATGAAATGATGCGACAAGTATTTATGGCAAATGGACTCAATACATTTCTAGATAAAACCGATGGAGATGTAGAATTAGGATTAAAACTGAAATTAGGAATGCGCAACAAAGACGGTGATAAAGATAGAGAAAAAGAAGGAAAAGAAGAAAGAGGCATAAAACAAAAAGAGGAAGATATAAACAGAGATGGAGCAAAAATTGGAACTGTTACAGGAGTAAAAGTGGATCATAAACAAAATGAAAAAAAGAAAGAAACAGTTATGGATAAGAAAGAGGATAACAAAATGACGCAGATACTACGTAGACAGGCGAAATCACAAAAACGATCGAAAAGTTTAGACGGTCGCATGTATACCTATAATTTGAAAAACAGTAGAGATCTTTTATTACTAGGAATGATTAGTGATAAAGAATGTGAAAGTTCAAGTGAACAAATAAGCAAAAAAGAGAAGGATGAAACGGAGCAGGAACAAACATGTGAAAAGAAAAAAAGTATTAGAAAAGAAGGAAGTGGTATTAAAGGAATTAATACAAAGAATTATATAAAAAATACAAAATACGGTATGATACGGAAAGGAAGAACAGCCTCTGTAGATGTAGGAAATAGAGATAAAAAAGGAATGGAAAAAGAAAAGGGAAATGGAAAAGGAAAAGGAACATATATGTGCTTAAATGAAGTTGATGATTTTCAAAAAATGCAAATGTTACAGTTAATGCGTCATTTGGTTGACAAAAAAAGAGATATTGTTATACCTGAAAAAAATTCTAGTGATTTAAAAAACACGAACCAACTGGAGGAAGGAAATCGTGAGGAAATTAAACCAAGTGCAAAAGATGTATTTTTGTTATATTATAAAACAGAAGAAAAATTAATACATTTATTAAAACAAGTAAAACCAACAAAAGATATAAAGCTGATAAAGCAAAATATTTTTTTATTATTATCAAAAATGATTAAGCATTTATTTAATTATAATTATAATATAAATGTATGTACAGTAGGATCTACAGCTTATGATGTGGATTCGAAAACCAGTGATTTAGACATTGTTATTCAAACGAATTTATATAACCCCAAATTTATTTTACACAGTATATATAATTATATTAAACAAATAAAAGAAAATAATAATGAACAATTCTCTTTCTTTAGAAATGTGGATTTATATTTAGTGGATTCGGCGAGAGTACCTATTCTAACATTAAAAATAAAAAGCATTGTTTGTGATGTATCTATTAATACAAATAATTCTCTTAAACACACCGAATTTTTTATCAATGTATTAAAGGCATATCCGAACTTAAAACATTTAATGAGAATGTTAAAATTGTGGTTAAAAGTACGAATGTTACCATCAATGAAACAAGGAGGATTACCGACAATCTTGTGGATGATGTTGTCAGTATTCTATTGCAAAATATATAAACGAAATTGTGCGGACGAAGAAGGAGGTGAAAGAGAAAAAAAAGATAGAGGAGAAGATGGAGGAATAGGAGTAGGAGGAATAGGAACAGGATTAGGTATAGGAGCAGGAGGAATAGGAGCTGTAGGTATAGGAACAGGAGGAATAGGAACAGGAGGAATAGGAACAGGAATAGGGATAGCAGAAGATGAATTAAATAATGAAGAAGGAAATGGTTATGGAAACGAAAATACAAATGGAACCGGAATTGGAAATGGAAATGCAATTATGGTAGACAGTGATATCGAAGATGATAAAAATTGTTTTAATGGAAATGCTTTTCACACTGAAAGAACATTATCTCGATTTCCTTTTGGTAGTGAACCAAGTATGTTATTTAGAGACTTTCCATTTAATAGCGATTGTGCCTTTATATTTAACAAAATGAAAAAAGGAAAATTATTATATGCACATGAACAAGAACATAGAAGAAGTTACAAGTGTTGGGAATGTCAGTTCTTTTTGCAAAATTGGAAATTAAATCACATGTTCAACAACAAAAATAAAAATAAAAACAAGATGGAATCTTATGGAAAAAAAAATGAACAAAATAATTATAGTGATACAAACAGTGTTACAGATGAAGAAACATCTAATGAATGGAATACTGTTACACAAAGGGAAGATGCAGATAGCTTCTTTCAAAAATGTATGAACAATGAACAATTGCTCAATATGAATATGGAATATCTAAATGCTATTCATATGTTACATTGGGCGAATGGACAAGGCCAATTAAGTAGTGTTCGTGATGACACTTTTGTAAATTCGGAAAATGATATTTATGAAAAAGAAGAAATAGACAATGAAGGAGACAATTCTAGTTATGCCATTGACAATAATAAACACAACAATGAATCGGAAAAATTGCATTTAAAAAAAAAGAAAATTACAGGAGAAGATATAAACAAAGAGTTGAAAATATGTAAAAGTGAAAAAGTAGAAGAGTTAAATTTGCAATCGCAGTCGCAATCCATTTTACGCCAAAAGTCGAAGTCGAAGTCGAACGCCAGAGCGAATTCCATTTTAGATAAAGAATCAAATTCTCATTTGAAAGGGGAAACAATACACAAAGGAAAAACACAAAATGAGAAAGAAGGAAATGTTGAAAAGGATGAAAAGGAAGAAAATGCAGAATCTAAATGGAGAAGTCACATAAAAAAAAGAAATGATCATATCGAAAAACATATAAATTCAGAAGATGAAGATTTTTTTCACACGTCTTTTAAAATAATGGGAGATATATTTGCAAAAACAAATGATTGCATTTATATAGAACAAAAAGGAAAGTGTTGTTATAACCATTTTCTAAATTATAATAAAAAACTTGTGAATGAAGAAGACGAAGAATTCTTTTCTGCCATATGTTCAGCTGAGTCCGACTGTACATTTGTTCCAAAAACAAATAGTAAAAAAAGAAAAGTTAATGTATTGAAAGAGATGCAGAAAAACAGTAACATGTTGTCAAAATATGAAAGATATATTGAACAGATGAATGGCCTATTTGTTACAACAGAAAAACGTCGACAAGTTATGGGTACTGAAGAATGGAAAGACAGTTGGGAAGAAATAGAACAAACATTTAATGAAACACATTTGATAAACATATGCCCTTTGTTTTATTCCCTCATGATATTTTTTAATGAATTAAATTCTCGAAAAAAATTATTAAAAACTATTAACATTATTGACAAAAGAAAATGTTATAGAAAAGATGAATGGGAAGTGAACAAAAAAATACTCTCTTCTATATGTCATGGTGGAGTATGGGACGAACTGATTACTGTACATGATCCAATATATAGTTCTTCATATAATACCTATATGAAAAAAAATAAAGGAAGATTGGCAAATATTCGATGGGCAGACAGTACTGAAAAACATGTTTTAGACAATACTTTCTGGAGCAATGTAGATATTAGTGATAATCTCTTTCTGAATTTCAAGGCAGCAACAGTTAATAGTCTTTTTTGTACTAAAAGGGAAAAAGGAGAAAAAGGAGAAAAGGGAGAAAAGGGAGACAATACGGAAAAAAAAGATGGTATAGAAAATAAAGATTATAAATCTGTATTGAAAAAGAGTTCGGATGTTAATGCTATAAACCCATCTATTGATGTAGGAGAAAATAAAATGACACAAGAACAATCTTTTGTTAGTTTAAAAAAAAATGTAAATGAAAAAAATGAAATCAACAATAAAGACTCTATGAACGGACAAAAAGAACAGGAGTTAAAAACTACAAGAGAAAAGGGAAAAGAAATGGAGCAAGAACAGGAACAAGAACAAAGAAAAGAACATGGAAAAGAACAAGAGGCAGTAATAGAACAAAGACAAACTCAAGGACAATTTTCACAAGAAATCAAAGAAGTACAGGGGCTGTCAAATGATGATTCAAAATCGAAAATTACAGAAATAAAATATAAAGAGAAGAAGATAGTGGAAGGTGAAAACAAAAAAGAAGAGATTGAACAAATATGTAGTAAAAAGGAAGAGTTGAACAAAAATAAAGAAGATGAAAAAGAACAAGAAAAAGAAAAGGAACATGAAAAGGAACATGAAAAAGAAAACGAAGATGAAACGAAATCAAAATATAAAGTTGAAGCAGAAGCAGAAACAGAATTAATAGATAAAGAAAAAGAAGACAAAAACAATTGTAGTTTTGCTCCTTTGGAAAATATTCCTACACAACAAATTTTAAAAAGTAGCATGTCGAGACTTCATTTTGATAACAATTCAAATGGATATAACAAAAATTATATGGGATCATGTACAAATGGAAATCAGAGAAATGATATATATAATAATAATAATAATAACAATAATATGAATATATATGAACTAAGTAATGGTAATTTCAAAAATATAAATGATGTCAATTATTTGAATAAAATGGATTTTTTATATCATCAAAATTATTCTTTTGCAAATGAAACTTCATTAATAGAATTGAAAAAAGACGTTGCTACATATTCTCATTTAAACAATTATGATGGTAATTTACATAATTTCAATGCAGCAATACATGACGACACATTTTTTAGACCCAAAGAACATAGGTACGATTCTCTTTATAAACAAAAGGAAAGATTTCATATATATGAAAATACAAATATTAACACTATTACAACCATTAATAATATTAATAGTAATAATAATAACAGCAGTAGTAGAAGTAGTAGTACAAATAATTTCCTTTGGAGTAAGTTAGGTAGTGAGCGAGGTTTTAGAGGTTCCTATGTTAATCCAAAAAATACGTTTCATAAAATATATAATAAGCAATATCCACTCAGATCAGTGAAGACAGATAGAAACAGTTTATGTCATTGGAACACAAATGGGTTTTCAAATAATTCCAGTATGCATTTTCATAATATGGGTAATAATGGTGCTCCTTTTTTTCATGACGAATATGATATGAAAACGTATCCTTTTAATTTTTCTGGCATAAAAAATGGAAACAATTATAAAAACTTTTCCAATTTTGAAAGAAAGTATGAACACATTACGGATTTAGCGTGTAAAGTTAGCAGTGCCACATGGCTTATTTATTTATATGAATTAAAAAGAGCTCACTTTTTTATAAATTATTATGTGTATCATATGTTTCTCTTTATGATTTTTAAGCGAATTTTTGTTCAGTCGAAATTATATTTAAATAAAGAAAGAATTAATAATACTAACACTGATATGAATAATAATATTAATGATATAAATATTCATAATAATAAAAATATCGAAGACAACAAACAAATGAAAATGAAGACATTTATGAAAATGAAAAAAATAGTATTAACAAAAACTATTGAAAATTTGAATTATTGTATTAGTGCTCTGTTTCACAAAAACAAAGGAGATATATATGCACTTCCTTACAATTTGAAAAGTGAACAAAAAGTAGGAGTCGATACAAAAAATACAGAAGATCAAGAACTTTTTGGAAAAAAGCAGAAAGAAAAAATAGGAGATGATAAATGGAATAATGATAAAGACAAAGAAGATATGTATGGTTTGGTTCTCATTGAAGGCAAATTAATATTTGTTAAATTGTTAAAAATATGTGTAGATAAAGAAAAATTCTGGGAAGAAAAATTTTTATGTAGAAGAGATATCCGATCTGTTATTCACGTAAAACCACTGGATGTCGTTTTTTGTTCCAAATGGAAATAAAAAGAAAAACAAAAAAGAAGAGAAGGAACAAAAGATGAAAGTGATAGGAAATAATGGGAAATCAAAAGAAAGCACAAAAGAAAAAGAAAAAGAAAACGAAAAAACAAAAATCAGTAAACTTAAAAAATCTACAAGAAATAAAAAAAGAAAATGAAGGTAGAGAAGTAGAAATAGATACATCTGTAGAGGTAGATGCAAGTGAAAATGTTATTATGGATGCAAGTTCTTATGCAGGTGCTAATGCAGATGTTAATGTGGATACGAATGTTGGTGCTAGTATAGGTACAAATGTAGATGGGGAAAGACATTGTAGTGACGACATATTTTTATTCTCTGAAGATACGAACCTTTCTCAATACTCATACTATGAATCCGATAGTAATGATAGTTTGGCCAGCTTTTCATCATTAAATACAGGGACGACACGAAAAATGGAAGAACATATTGGAGGAAGAAAAAATAACACAAAGAAGAAATATAAGGAAACTACAGAAAAAGTAGGATATGGAGAATCAAAAAAAAAATAATGGAAAACGATATGACAATTGTAACAAAAAAATGAAATGTTGGAATAGAGAAAAAGCGAAAAGAAAACAAAGATGTAGCAATTTCATATATAATGTGAAAAATGATTATATAGGTATTTTGCTAGATCAAAACAAAAATAAACAAATGTTCTATAATGAAAATCTGAAAAAAGGAAAAACGGAAATTAAAGCAATTTCTAAGAACTTAGAAGAAAAAGATATTAAGGATGGAACAGAAAAAGGAATAGAAAATGTTCTAGAAAAAGAAAAAGATGAAGATAAAGAAAAGGAAAAAGAAAAAGAAAAGGATGAAGACAAAACTAATATTAAGCTCAAGGAAGAGGAAAGAGAAAAAGGAAAAATATTACAGAATAATGAAGGTTCATTTTTGGTAAATCCTTGTAATTTTGTAACTCGATTAAATGTAAAAACTGTGTACGTATCGCATCAACATTTGAATGACATATTGAAAGATACTATATTTTATGAAACTATGCAAAATATTACAGAGGGAGAACAGTATAATCAGAAAAATAAAGAATGTGAAATAGAAATGGAAGGGGAAAAGAATAGTACACATGAAAATCAAAAAGATATGAAAAATGAAAAAGATATAAAAAATCAAAATGAAAAGAAAAATGAAAATGGTAAAAATGGTGAAAATGGTGAAAATAATGAAAATAATGAAATTGATAATAAAAAGAAACCTTATTATTGCATTCGAATAATTCCAAGAGATGAAATAATGAGATATAAAGAATTATTAAGAATAGTTAAACAAGCTCCTTATTATTATAAAAATGCAAAAAGGTTTTGTACTTTTTCAAGTATCCCATTACAACAACCAACAAGTGTCTGTATTTTTTGTAAACAAAAAGGAAGATTTAATATTAAATCCAGATGTTTTTATTATACTTCTCTTCATTCTGATTTACAAAATGAATTAAATATGTTTTTAAAAAAAATGTTTTATTACAGTAGACGACCTATAACAGAAAAAGAAGAAGACGGAGATTCTTTTGACAAAATAACGAACAATAAACAGTGGAAAGATAAAAATGATAAAAACAGAGGGGAAAACCAATTACGAATAAAAAACCAGACGACAAATATCGTGAATGGACAAAATGATACAAAACCTGTTATTAAAGATAATGAAGAAAAAAATACAGAAAATCTCGATGTTTGCATAAAAGGAGAACAAGAATCTTCTCATTTAGGAAAAAAATTGGAACTGGAAGAAATAAAACAGGAACACACAAAACGGAACAAAATAGAAAAAGAAAAAGAAAAGGAAAAGGAAAAGGAGAAGAAAAAAGAAAAGGAAAAAGGAATGGAAACGGAACAAAAAAAAGAAAAGGAGAAACATATAGAGGAGAAGAAAGAAAAAGAGAAGGATACTTGTCAAGAGAACGATCAAGGAATAGAACAAAAACAAGGAATAGAACAAGGACAAGGACAAGGACATGTAATGAAAAAAAGTTCTAGTGAATATAGTGAGAAAGAAGAAAAAGAAGTTTTAAAAAACGACCAGGGAGGAAAGAAAAAGAAACACAACAAAAATAATAAAAACAGTAACAATAATAATTGTAGTAATAAAAATAATAATAATAATAATAAAAATAATACCATTACATGTAGTGTATACAATAATAGTGATCGTGATATATTGCAAAATAAACAAAAAAAGCAAAAAGAAAAAGAAAAAGAAGAAAATAACTTGTCACGAAACAATGGACAACTTGGAAATAAATCCGGAAGAAATGAAATACAACAACAAAACGAAAACAACATCGAACAGAAAATGAAGGAATTGCCAAATGGAATGTCAAAAATACCAAATGTAAAAGAAGGAAAAACAATACAAGAAAGGAAAAAAAAACAAAAGGGAAAAATTCAAAGTGAGACATAGATTAATAAATAGAAAGGAGAATAATTACACAAATAAAATAATATCTTCCCAGACATCAATAAAAAAAGAATATCATATGAAAGAATTAAAAGAAACGTTTAAATGGATATAAGAGGAGTAATGAACATTAAAAAAAAGAGAAACACAAACTGATATGGGATAGCAATTTAAACAAAAATAAAAAATTATTGAAATTATATATTAAAAAAAGAAAAACACAACTATATGATATAGTAACAGAAATGCATTATGAAATAATACTTTTTATTTTACAAAGAAATTATTTAATATTTTGTATGATGATATTTTTGAAGAAATGTAATAGATAATATAATATAATATAAAGAGGTTA
>LSRZ01000397.1:0-16267 GCA_001625125.1 Haemoproteus tartakovskyi | reverse complement strand
TAGAAAAGAAAGAACAAAAATACATGCGCATCTTTTTCGTTTCGATTGGAAAATTTTCACTTTCATAAAATGAAATTTCATAGAGTAGTATTTGGATTTTGATGTTAGTTAATTAAACCTTGTGTTAGCTGTCAATGGTAGGGTGATTTCATTTTTTTTTTTTTTTTTTTTACTTTTGTTCTTTCTTTTTTTCATGACGAAAATAAAATAGCAGAATATAATAAAACCTGTTCTTTCCCTACGCTTACACAGAAAATAGAATTCGATTCATTAAAAAGCTTATGAAGAATTTAAATACGTAATTTTGTTTTTGTAAGAGAATAAAAGAAAAAAGAGAAAAAAAATATAGAAAGCGTCGATTGCGGAATGATTTGGTAATTACATCTTTACATATAAAATAAGAAAGTAAATTTCGTCTACTAAAAAAGAAAAAATAATAATAATAATAATAAATAAAATAATAATAAATAAAATAATAATAAATAAAATAATAATAAATAAAATAATAATAAATAAAATAATAAATTGAAAACAGAACGAATATGGATAAAGGGTTTATTCCCGCAGAACTGAGAGGAAAAGATATTTATAAAATATTAGAAGTAAGTAAAAAAGATGTAAATAGAGAAGATATACCACATATAATTAGAAGACAGTATTTAAAATTAGCAGTAAAATTACACCCAGATAAGCAAAAGGGAAAAAATGGAAGAAATGAGAATTGTAGTGGAAAAGATAATAAATATAGAAAAGATTTTAATTTAGTAAAAAGTGCTTATGAATTTTTATCAAATGCTTCTTTAAGAAAAAAATATAATGCTTATATTTTACAAAATGTGAAAAGAAAAGAACAAGTAAATCAAAACACCAGCTTAAAGAGAAATGTTGATAATAAGAAGTTTCTTTTTCAAAAATATCAAAAAGAAGTATATAAAAACAAGTTAGAAGAAAGAGAAAAGGCTGTGTCTTTTTCTAATAGAAAAGAGAACATCTTTAACAAAACATCTAATATATTTGAGCCTAATAGAAATGAATCCAATAGTTTAGAAAAAATAAAAAAAGAAAATGAGTTTTTTTTGAGACAAAAACAAATAGAAGAAATGAAAAATAGAGAAAGACGTTGTAAAAATGAAAAGGAAAATAAAAACAAAAACAGAAGCGAAAAAAATGAGCATGGGAATAATGTAGAAGAACTGGTAGAAATTTATTTAAAGAATTGTGAACATGATGTTGATTTCGTAGAGAAGCGTATTGATGAAAAATTAATTTTTCATTTTTTTGTTGGTTTTAATTTTTTAGATACTTTTTTAGATTTAAACGCAAAAACAGACACTAGAAAAGACAGTAGAAAAAACGACAATAATAAAAAGATTGGATTTATTTTGTTTGATAGTAGAAAAGAAGCTATTAGGGCATACTTATATTACAAGAACAATTTAGAAAAATTTCATAAAAACCTGAAACTGAAGTTAGCCGTTCCATGTAAGAATGTAAAAGAAAATGAAAAGGAAAGGGAAAAGGAAAGGGAAAAGGAAAGGGAAAAGGAAAAAGAAAAGGAAAAGAAAAGAGATAAGGATAAAAAAACGGATAACGATAAGGAAATAGAGAAAGGAATATATAAAACAAAAGAAATGAAACAAAGTATAGAAAAACAAATAGAAGAAATGGAGAATGAACTAGAAAGTTTTTTAAGTTAAAATTGATAACAACAACAAAAAAAAAAGAAAAAAAAAACATACGTACATACATACATATAAAAAATATATTTATAAGTATATGTTACTATTTTCTTTTTATTAATGACTACTGTTGTCTATTTGTTTACCAATGTAAACTGTATACAGTAGTATGTTGTTTTGATATAAGTTTAGATTTATAATTTATGAAACAAAAGTTAAGAGACTGATTTAAAAAACATACGCTTAGGGGGTTATTGTCAAAATGTATATAAATGAAACGATAATGATGAAGAAAATTTTATATTTTTGGTTATGTTAGGAATATAACAAATAAAGAAATATTTTTCCAGAAAATTAGGAAAGGGTGTTTCCAATGAATGGTCTACTGAAGAACTTAAATTGACGTATGTGGAAACAGGTGAAAATGGAAAAGAGCAATATGATCAGTTAAATATTATGTATAAAACAAAACATAGAAAATATAGATATAATGTGCACATGGAAATATGAAAATATGCAAATGTATGCAGCCGTAGGTGTCTATTTAAAAATGTATTTTCCTATGTTACGAAAAATAAATAAAAAGAAAAATATCATTTTTTTTTTTTTTTTTTAAAATATGTATATGTAAGTTTATATAGAGATCGGAATGTAGATATGTTGTTTGTATGTATTTTACAAAAATAATGAAATAATGAAATAAAAAAAGAAAATATATATATATATATATAGAGAGAGAATGTTTAATAGAATGTTTAATAGAATGTTTAATAGAATGTTTAATAGAATGTTTAATAGAATGGTTAATAGAATGGTTAATAGAATGTTTAATAGAATGTTTAGTATAACGTTTAATAGAATGTTTAATAGAATGTTTAATAGAATGTAGAGGTGAAAGTAAAAATGAAAGAATAAAATATGAATGATTCTATAGATATACTTATTTTCCTTTATTATATTATGTACATTTTACTCTTTGATTTTTACTTTTACAAAATAAAGAATAATTCTGATGAACCAATTTTTATTGCTGTTATTTTTTTGGAATTTTGTTTCTTTTTTGAAATTGTTTTCTTATTTTTTTAAGAATAACATTAAATGATGAATTTCCATTTTCTATTTTATCAATAATATAGTTTGCTTTTTATGTGTTTATTACAAGTTCTAAAAAATATAGTGCACTTGATGCATAGATTATAAAAACTCGTTTTGTGTGTGTTTATTTTGTTATTTTATTTTATTTTTTTTCAATATAAATGCAGTGATATTATGTCGTAATTGAATATCGTTTTTCTTATGCTCTTCCCCCGTTTTTTTTTTTTTTTTCTTTCTTTTCTTTGTCGTTTCATAAAACGTAAGATACAGTATATACATACTTATGATTGCGTGCTGCAGGAACCTGTTCCTTTTCTTTTTTCGATTATATGCCTTATGTCCGTGCTTTATTTTTATTTTTATTTTTTTTTTTGTCGTTCTCGTGCTCTTTTTATTTTTTAGTTTTTTTTTTTTTTTAATGCATATTTTATAATAGGTTTGTAGAAACCACCTAATTAACATGTTGCCTTTTTTTTATAAGGAATTTTAGAAAGTGTTTAGAAAGGCTCTAACTACAACTTATATATTAATTTTTTTATTTATTAGATATGAAGTGTTTTATACTTTGACCTTTTGTAAATACGTTTTGATGTAAAAACAAAACCTCTATTTTTAAAATTTTGAAACATTTTAAACTTTTTGAAACATTCTCGTATTAGAAATGAGAAACATATAAAATATATATTTTTTTTTTTTTTTTATTGGTTGCTTTGACACTTAAAAATTCGAAAATAGAAGTTTGTTAAAAGATTAATACTAGTAACTTTTAAGAGTTATTGTTTATTGAAAGTTTCTTTTGTTCTTTCTTTTATTTGAATCGTTTTGAATTGTTTTGAATTGTCTTAAATTATTTTGAATTGTAGAATCGTCATAATGTACCAATCCATTGAAGATAAAGAATTTCAGAAATTGGTTAAAAAGGCACAAGATTACAGTATATATGATGAAGTTGAAAAAAACACGATTGATAAAAATGTAGTAAAGAAAGTGTCTATTTTGTATGAAGTATTTCAACATATAAATAAAGTGTCAAAAACTAGTACTGAAGATTTTGTTTATACAAGTGATATAAAAGATTGTTTACGACGTGATAATTTTGTAAAAATTCGTTTTCATATAATTCCTTTAAAGAAGAAAGCAATAAATTCTTTAGACGAGAAAAATTACAATTTTATTGATAATATAAATAATGTCGCTTCGAATATGTATTTGCCCACTAATTATGATAGACTCATGGGAGATAACTACTGTGAAGATAAAGAAAAATTAAACATAATGTTAAAAAAAATAAATGAAATTGAATGTGCTTATGTGTACAAATATAGAAGTGATGATAAAATAAAATTAACGTTTGATATATTTTGTCACAATTTTTATATCTTTCTTTCTTATGATTATAAAAAACATTTAAGTCTTCACCAATTTAAAAATAAATACAACCAGCTTAAAGAAGACAACCAATTTAAATTAAAAACCAGTCAAAACATGTTACAACTGAATTCGATTGGATTGGTTTTAAAAACGCATGACAGTTCTTTTGAGGAAGAAACTCTCGAAACATTGAATCCTTTTTTATATGAATCTGAAGCTATGATAAAAGAATTACATGCCAAAAAAAACCTACGTAGAAAAAATATAGAATTGGAGAATGATTTTTTTATTAAAAATTCAAATTATGAAGAAAATATGAGACAACTTATACATTTCGAGAAAATCAAAGATGAGTACAAGAGACTAAAAAGAGGTCTCAAACAAATTCAAAAACCATCAGAAGTAGGCAGCATAAATAATTATTTGTAAATAGCTCAAATCAACTCAAATTAACAAAATAATTATTTATTATTTATTATTTTTATTTTTTTTTGTATCATAATAAACAAATATTGTTCTTCAACGATCACAGGAACCTGATATTTGTAAAAGTGGGTAGATCTAGGAAAGTGTCTATTTCTTATATTATTAACTTTTTAATATAACATTCAACATCATATAATGAATGTATTAGATTAACATAAGTTGTATAATCTAAAAAAGTTTCATATTGACCAGTAATATATATATATATTAAAATATTGTTGTACATAATTTTTTTTTTTTATTTGCCTCCTTGTTTTTCATGATGATCATTTTTGCATATAAATATTCTTTATCTCTTTTAGTTATTAAGTTACTATATTCCGTTCTTTATTTTTTAACTGAATAATTTTTTCTGAAGCAACATATCTGATGATATGTCACAACCTTAAAAGAGGTTAAACAACATTTTTCTTTTATTTAATTTTATTCTTTTCTTTTGTCTGTTATTTTGAAAAATAGGATATTTTAAATACAATCCTTTTGTTGGTTCTTTTGCTAAAACGGTGATATATCTTCTACTATATTTTATCATGTTGTAAAAATACAAAAACAATTTTAATATGTTTTTTTTAAAACATGAAAAAAAAACTCTATCAAAAAGTTATTTATACGAACCTTTCACTTTACATTGGGTACAGTTAAAATGAGAAGGTGTTGTTTTTTTGATCTGCGTTATGAAAACATGCAAGGCAAAATATTCCGTTCAAATTACAAAAGTACTGAAGAAAAAAGGATCATGTAAAATTTGAAAGGTATATAGTTTTTTTTTTTTTGCGTCCAAAAGAAAAAACAGCTGGATAAATGAAAATGATATATAATGAATTTCTTTTAATATGTACAGAATATAAGAATTTTTCTTTATGGAAAAATTTTACGAGTTGTATTTTACGTTTGCTATGCTGATCCTGTCGATTTGTATCTTCAAAATTCGAAATATTACAACTTGCTTTTTAAGTTAAGAAAAGATGAATAGAAGCTAGTAGAACTTTTCTCTTTTGTGTTATATAATAAATAAGCACTCCACGAACCCGATATGTATTAACGTATGTATGTGAGGAAGTATTTATGTTGTTTCTTTTCAGAAGCGAGTCTACTTTATGTATCTGTAAAAGATATAAAGGTTCGATGGTTGGAGTAGCAGTAAAAGCTGCACAGACCGATTAAAACAAAAGAATCTGTGTGCATAATGAAACTGACATTCGAAATACATAAGAACTGTAATAAATTATAAAATGATAAGAATGAACAAGATACTTTTTTGCATTAAAGAAGGTAATATTCTTTTGCAAATATGGAGAAACCAATGGACCTATGCCGTACCTATACCACCAGTTTCGATGTTGTCGGTGGGTACGCAGTGGAAGAGAAACTTGACTTATTACCCATGTCGAAAACAAGAAGGGCATAAAATAGAACTGATGCTCGGAAAACATCGTAAAAGAAAAATTAATCCTCCGGTTGTTCCAATACATCCCAATGAAGAAAAAAAAAAAAATTTGAATAATTTCATCACATACAAAGATTTAAAAATAAGGTGGAGAAACACTTCTCAAAATTATAGAAAAAAGGTAACTATTGCGAGGAAATGGAAAAACTTACATTGTCTATTACCTATGAATAAACCGTCATGCATTTTTATTCTACATAAAAACTTGCCGTTCACGAGAATTCTTAAGCAAGAAAATAAGAATAATGTGTGTTCTGAAACAAAAAAAAATGAAACGATAAATGAAGGTGAAACCTTAAATGAAAGTAAGAATGTGGAGAAAAGAGGAAGATATAAGGGGAAGGAAAAAAATGAAACAAGATCAAATTTGGAAATAGGTAACGTGATAATGAAAAAAATAGGACGCGGTCGAAAAAGGACGACACACGACTGGAATGAAACAGAAGCCGAAGAAAGTGACAAAACAGAAGAAATGGAAAAAATGGAAGAAATAGAAGAAATGGAAGAAAACAAAGTGGGGGATTATTTCGAACGACCACCAAAAGAATTAAAACATTTACTGAAAAATAAAAAAGAAATGTTTTGTATTTTCAAATCGAATTTTATAAATGAACATAAAGTAACAATTGGGGATATAGTGCAAACAGAAAAGTTACACAGAAGAAAAACAGGAGATATAGTATATTTTGGTACGGTTCTCTTTTTGGGAAGCAAAGATTTTTCGATTATTGGAAAACCAACAATTCCTTATTGTAAAGTAAAAGCAGTAATTGAACAAATAACATTAAGTGAAGAGATTTTGAGTTTTCGTTATAAAAAAGTAAGACGGTCTAGTACCTTTTTAAGAACAAAACACTGGATTACTATTTTAAAAATTGAAGACATCATTATTGATTTTCATTTCCAAAAGTCTATTAAAGATGAAAGAATTAAGCCTTTGCAAATTTTAGATTTATGGGCTAATAGGTGGTTATATGAGAAGGAACTAAATTTTGTAAAATTTAATGAAACTACGAAAAGACCAATGGCGGAACAAATATATGATATGATTGAACATCAGCCAAACACTTTACACAGGAGAGGATTAACAGAATGTTACCGATTTTACCCCGATCCTCATGCGGCCCAAACATATTAGCTCCCGTTGGCTCTTAGAAATTGGCAGAATTGGAAAAAAAATGAAAGCGGTGACTAAATCTGTAGCTGCTTTTTTTTTTTTTTTGAAAAAGTAATAGACAGAAAAAATACATACAATATGTTTCATGATGTAAATGATTTTTTTTTTAAATGCTCTTTTATTTTTATTTTTCTTACCACTGCTACCGTTTTTATTTTTATGAGCATGATATAATTGCTGCATATAGCATTTTTTTTTTTTTTAACTGTTTACTTTTTCTTATGGTGCATGTTTTGGATTTTACAAATTATATTTGAAATGGTTTACAAACAGTTGTAAACGTTAACACTTGAGGATATGTTTCCATTTTTTTCTGTCATTCATTCGTTAAGAATTGAAATGATTTTGTCGTTCATTCGTTAATAATTGAAATGATTTACATGTAAAGTTTAGTAGAAAGTGAGGACAACATCAAATGGTAAAAAAATAATTTTACATAGGGAGAAAAAATCGCTGCACAATTATAATAAAAAGTTTGCTTTGTAAAAGAATATCATATTATCATCAATAATGGGAGTGAAGTTTGAATTTTTTCGTTTTTTTAAGTTAAATTATTATTCTTTTTACGTAAAGAAGGAAAAATTTTATACGTTTCTGCATCGAACTGCTGCGTATTCTTTGGTTGGACTGACTATATATTTAGGTTGAGTTTTTAAAAACCTGTTTCCTTGCTTTATTGTGGGATCATGCATTTTTCAATGACGTGCCTGTTTTTGTTAAGTGATATGACCCTATATTATATCGATTACATCATATATGTAACGTGTAATGACAAACATATACAGGTTTATAATATTTGTTCTGTGTTTTTTTTTTTAACAGGTTATTCCTTTTTTCATATGTGGAACGATGCTGTACATTATTCATACAAACACTATTTAAGAAAGGAGGTAAAGTATACGTAACATATAGAAACACATACGCAAATTGTTTACATCTCAGTGTGTTTTCTTGATGTTTCCCAATTTTTCGTTTAGCAGTGTGGATATTTTTATACATTATTGGTTATATATACAGTTGGTGTATATTTTTTGGTTGTTTGTATGTGCACCGAATATATTGTTTATTTTGAGTTTTTGCAAATTGGTTTGTTGTGAATGGTTTCACTATTGGACATATATTTATTTTTTTATTTCTATTTTAGAAACAACGTAAAGAATTATATGAAAAGATACGAGAAGCAAGAGATAATGGACTAATACCCAAAAGTCAGATTGAGGATTAAATCGAGGAAATTTCAAAGCTTTTGAGGAAGAAAAGGGAATTTTTAGGGATTATATTCTCTACGTTATTACATATATATGTATAAGAACGTTCCCTTTCCCTTTAGGTTTTATTGTAGGAATTATAACTTAGAGATAAGCACATAAAGAAATAAAATTTTAGGAATATTGAGCATTACAAAATACGTGTTCTTTTTTCTGTAGAGAAGGGGAAAAACAATTTATATATCTTTCTAATAAAAAACAAAACTTTTTATAAAATCAGAAGTGACTGAACATATAAGTTCATAACAGAGCAGTACGTGCTTGAAAATAAAAAAAACGCTTGTACTTATTTTGAAGAAACACAAATATAAGTACCCTTCTTCTTTTTTTTTGATTAAAACGAAGTGGGGTTACAAAAGAAATATATTGGACACTAAATTTGCAGTATTAAGAAACATTAAATGAAAATATTAGAAAAGAACATGTTCTCCAAAATGTGCAGCAATTATTACAAATGTCAGTTTTTCTTTTTTCTACTTCTCTTTTTATTTCATTTTAACCTAGTAAGTAGTAGTTGTCATAAGGGGACCAACATAGATGGATATCCATTACCCATGTATTTTTCAAATAACATTAGAATAAAATTTTTATTTGATTATTTCCAAGTGAAGACATTAAGTCAGTTTGTTATTTGTAATATTATTTGTGTATTTTTAGGAGCTTTTTCCATTTTTGTGAAAATAATAAAAAAAAAAGTGGACAGTGGTGTTAAACAATTTACACAATATGAGACATCACCAAAAACTATTTTTAATGGGTACAATGTTCTGCACGGTGTTCTATCATTTGTAAATTATGCCATTGACTATTTACTTATGTTAATTGTGATGACATTCAACCCCTTCATATTTTTAAGTATAATGATTGGCTTGTCGTCAATGTATCTTTTCTGGGGACATTTAATGTAGAAATGAATAAAGAAGGAAAAAGAAAGAAATGAATAAAGAAAATGAATAAAGAAAATGAATAAAGAAATAAATAAAGAAATGAATAAAGAAATGAATAAAGAAATGAATAAAGAAGGATAGAAAAAAATGAATAAAGAAAGAAAGAAATATGTGGAGTAGATTAAAAAAGTCTGTGTTTTTGATGTACATATTGTAGAGGTCCCTAAAACCTGTTTTATTTATGCGGATCCGATTTATATGTTTTTAATAAATAAAAGAAAAAACAAACATACATGATGTTTATTATTTTGTGTCGTAACAGCAGCGCATAAAGCACGTGTTAGATATATAACAACGTGATAAAAAACTGCTTTTTTTTTTTTTTTTACAGGATACCCTTAATAGGTTCAAAGTTCCTGATGACACAGAAAAAAAATTCATGCACATCTTAAACAAAATATATATATTATATATAGAAACATGTTACTTTTTTTTTTTTCTTTTTTATATTATTTTTTTTTTAATTTTATATATTTTTTTTTTTAATTTTAGCTTGTTTTTAGTTTTTTTTTTTTTTTTTTTTTTTTGTGATAGAACTAAATAGAATTAAACTGCTGTAAACAAAACGAAAAATAAAATGAACCATTACATTTTTAATTAATATAGATTTTTCCTTTCTAATTATTTCTTAACACGATCCTACATTCCATCATCACAGTGAAATTGCAAAGATGTCAATTTTTTTTTTTTTTTATTAACAGAAGGAAAAAGAAATTTCCCAGTGAATTAAACTTTTCACGGAACCTTTATTTGTTCTCTTTTTTTTTTTTTTTTTCACATCTCTAATATTCTGAATCACAAATAGGTTTCTCGGGAAAGAGAGTTACATAAAACAGCAGCTAATATTAAATTTCAACTTAAATGTATGAAATTGTTCATTTTGTGCCACTGCATTTTTTTAAGAGGCACAAAAATTGTTTCCATAACAAGCTATAATTTTTTTTTTTTTTTTGTAACACTAGCCGTTTTAGCAAAATTAATTTTTTTTTCATTTTTTCGTCTACCATCATAGTATATATCGAACCACTAAACAGAAAATCCCAATTAAATAAAAAGAAAAAAATAGAAAAGATTTTTGAACTTCGCATATAAATATACATTATAATTTGATTGATCTTTATGAGAGAACAGTCAGAAACGAAGCGATCAAGATAAAAACAATGAACAATCAAAAAAGTACGGAACATTTTAAAGAGGATGTCGCTTTGGAAAAGAAACGTGAGGAAAACGTAACACAAGAAAGCACAGATAAGACATCGGCTGGAGCCATAGCAGGGACGGAGGTAGAGAAAGATCAGCACACGATTGATGGTGTACAGGTAGTAACAGAAAACTCGGTCGTTGCAGAGATAGAACATGATTGTGCTGGGACCAAATATAGTAAAAGCGTAAGCTATATCATGAGTACTAGTACTAGTGACAGTGACGATAATGATGATGATGATGATGAGGATGCCATTGAGAATGAAGAAGGAATTCTGACTTCTACGAAGAACAAGATCCTTGAGAAAAATAAGAATGGAGAAATAGAAGAATCTAAGGTAGAGAAGGCGCTTGAGGGAAGTGATGAATGTGGAGAAGTGTCTACGCCAGAAAATAGTGAAGATGTGTCAAGGAAAGGTAGTGCCAATACGAGTGATGGGCTTGATAAATCCCAAAAAAAGAAAAGAATTTTAAAGAAACTAAAAATACGTAAATATTGGAATGACAGTTATAATAAAGTTTCAAATGCTATAATAAAAACATCAAAATCAATTATGAAATCGAATGCCACCACTGATAATAAAAGTGAAAAGAAAGGAAATTTAAAGAGTTCTGAATTGCTAAATACATTAAGCAGTGATGAATTGTTTCAAAATATTGAAGATTCTCGGTTGTCAGATGAGGAACTAACCTCAATAAACAAATATTTTGATACCAAAATGAAGGTAATAGAAAGTAACAAAGAAACATTAAATACCATTAACTTATGTTTACAAAATAACGATTCGGAACGTTTGTTAAATGAAGTGACTGATTTATTAAATGAACGTAAATTATTAATAAAAGCTTTAAATCATTTTTTAAATCAAAATACAGATTATAAAATTTCTTTAGAAAAATATAAAGATGCCGTTGACATTTTGACATTAGAGAAAGAACAATTGTGTGAAAATGCGAAAACTTTAAAATCTTGCATTGAAACTCTCCACGATAATGAAAAGTTGAATAATACTGTTTTAACAGATAAGGATATGATGGCAGATAAGATTTTTACAGAATTAACATCAAAGGTCAAAGGATGATTTTGTAATTTGTTTGTAGAGCAATTTTTTTTTTGCAAAACATTTTGTTTGTAACACAATTTGTTGAGAAGAATTAGACATTTCTTAATCTGTCTGTTTCGCTAAAACTACAAAAATCCCGCCACGCAGTTTTTTTTTTTTTTTTGTTTTTACATTTTATCAAATGTTTCATAAAACTTGTTTCGCTTCGTTTCATCTATATTTAAATTTCCACTGTTTTGTTTCTTATGACATGAAAATCAGTTATATATAATATATACACACATTATATATATTGCTCACTGATTTTTTGTGCTGGCTTTTGAACTATAAGCACCATTTTTTTTGTAGCTTTTCTATTTCTCATTTATTTGGCTTTTGCATTAAGCAGATATTTAAAATAATACACTTAAAATTTGTGTTTTTTTTTTTTTTTAGTGAATATGAAAAATCTAATGTGTCTACGTACGTATGTTTCTTAGCTTTAGTTTTTCATAGTTATTCTTTGTTTTTTTTGTTTTCTTTTTTTTGTCTTTTTCATTTTTTGTTTATTGTGGTAGTCGACGCAACCAAAGAATGTCAAAATCTAAAATTTTTATCTTATGTGACGCAGTACGCATAAAAGAAGAAAAATTCAAACAATAAAAATGTATATATTATTGAGATTAAACAAAATAAATACAAAGAATTAATATACATAGATAAAAATGAGTATTCCACACAAATCAAAATAATTCTACACAATTCAATTCCTATAGTTACAAAATAGAATAACAACCAGTTTCTTTTTGTTGACAGTAGAAAAAAGGAATGTATCAAGTTTCCTACTTTATTCATTAACAGAGTTTTCTTTTTAGAACATTCCTCTACTCATTTTTTTATCATACCTGAAAAAAAAAAAAAATAATAATAATAATAATAATAATAATTATATAATAAGAAATAAAAATTTTCATGTTTTTATATGCTGATTCAATTAATATTCATTATATAATACTAATGCATATATTAATTTATTATATTTTTTTATTGGTTTTATTTGCTAACTGTTTTCTGTAATTCTTTCCCGCATTAATTCTTTTCTTGGCATATTGTCTTTTTTCTTTTTCTGGAAATAAAAAAAAAAAAAAAACGCAATATAAGTTATATGAAAATAAAACAATAAGCTTTTATTTATCCCGAATTAATATATTTTATATTATTTTTCCTATGATTTTTCTTTCTTTTGCGTTTGTACCTTTGTCCAAATTTCTGTCAGTTTCGTTGCAGGCATCATTTTTTTTAAATGTGTGGAATTTTCTGTTATTTCTAAAACTCGAAGATGTGTTATGTGATTCTGTTGACACATCATCTTCTTTTTGTTCATATGGTTGTTCATCTACATTTTTCCATTTTTTATTGAAATCGGGTTTGTTATAATTGGACTTATTAAAATACGAGCTGCTGTAGTATGACCTATTATTATTATCATCGCGTTTGTTAAAATGTATTTTTCCAGAATGGTGACTGTTTCTCCCTTGACAGTTATCAACATTTTTTTTATAATTATTTTTTATTTCTTTTTTCCCTCTGTCATCATTGTGTTCATTGTATTTTCGTCGGTCGTAGTTTGACCTAAAGTCATGTTTCCTTTCATGAAAAATTTCCTTTGCTGCATAGGTTACACCGTATTTCTTTTCTTTGATAGATTCTTGTTGTTGTTCTTTCTCTTCTGTTTCTTTATGATCAGAATTTTCAATCTCATAGTCATCATCCTCTTCTCCATTTGTTCTTCTGGAGCCAGGAATTGCATATTCATCTGGCATTGTTTCTATCTCTTCTATAAAATCTTCGCCAAGTGGTATTGGAAAAATAATGTCGTTTTCTATATCATCTTCTAAGTAATTAGAAGCGGCCTCAGAACTATCGGAATTATTTAACAGCTGCATAATTCTTTCTTTAATTTTTTGTTTTTCTGCTTCTTTCATCATGTCTTCATCGTCTTTTTGATCCTTAATTTTTTTCTTTTTCTTTTTCTTTTTTTCTTTTAGAATGCTAATAACGTCCGGTATATAATCCACATTTCCATTAATAATGTCTATTTCGTCTAACTGAATAATTTCTTCACTAGTTTCGTCCGATTCAGTTTCTTCTTCGCTACTTTCTTCATCACTGCTTTCTTCATCACTGCTTTCTTCATCACTACTTTCTTCATCACTACTTTCTTCTTCACTACTTTCTTCATCACTACTTTCTTCATCATTACTTACTTCATCATTACTTAATTCATCATTACTTAATTCATCATTACTTAATTCATCGTTACTTTCTTCATCATTACTTAATTCATCGTCACTTTCTTCATCGCTACTTTCTTCATCACTACTTAATTCATCATTACTTAATTTATCATTACTTACTTCATCACTACTTAATTCATCATTACTTAATTCATCGTCACTTTCTTCATCACTAATTTCTTCATCAGTGATTTCTTCTTTTTCACTTGATTCTTCATTACTGTCGAATTCATCATTTTCTATTTCTCCATTTATTTCATTATTTTCTTCCTTTAGCTGCCATATTTCCACTTCTTCTTCCAAAGCCTCCATCTCATCTTCACTCATGGCGAAAATCATGTTGATACAATTGGTCACATCAAAATTCCCCTTTTTTAGAAGAGTGAGTAAGAGAGGCTCATTTGTAAAATTGGTTACTTCTTTAATTTGTGCAATTTCCGTTTCATACTTTTGCTTCATCACACATTGTTCTTGCCATTCACTTCTCATTTGTAACAAAAGATTTATGTCGGAATAAAATTCGAAATCTAATGTACCTTTTAAAACCATTTCGTCTAGAAAATCCCAATTATGCAACTGAATATCATTTCGTAAAAATTGAATGTCTATTTTGTTTTCTGTTTCTCTTAATGCCTCTATTACATGTGTTAAATAAATTTTACTTTTTTTCTTATCGGTATACAGTAAAACTTGTTTTATGTACATGTTTAAAATCTTTACAAATCGAAACCGGAGATAAAGAATTTTTTTCTGACGCTCTTCTTCATTTTCTTTTATGTACAAAGTATTAATCTAAAGAAAAGTAAAGAAAAAAAGAAAAAAGAAAAAAGAAAAAAAGAAAAAAAAAAAAGGAAAAAGGAAAAAGGAACCATGAGAACATAATTAGAAAACCCCAAATAAAATTGATGTTGTATAAAACATGTAACACTTTAATTTATTGTAAAAAATATATATATATATACATTAAATATGCTCGCCTTGTGTTATCTTTCTTTCCCATTTAAATAAAAAAAAAACAGAAAAACATATATACATATACATATACATATATATTACCACTTCTGTATAAACTTGAATGAAAATGTTTAAAAATGATTTTTCATCTTTAAAATACTGAGGAGTATATACAGATATTCCATTAGTATGATTTTCTTGAAGGCATGAAAATAATTTTATTGTAATTAACAGATCCGACAATCGTCTTTTATTTATATTAAAAAAATAATACTTTTTAAAAAACTTTACAAAAGAATACACACAAAAAAGAAATTCATTTAACTGAAATAATATATCGTCTTCATCATACATATCTACTACAATTTCTTCATTTTTATATCCATTTAATGCTACTTCTATACTTGTCAATTCTTTATATAAACATTTTATGTATATATCTATATGTAAACTACGAAATAAATCATAAGCATATATATGTTTTAATAATAGTTGTATTCTTTTTTTTTCCATTTGTGCAAATGTCATTATTACATCCATTACAATTGGCATATCGAAAAAAAATGATCGGATTTCTGTTAGACTTGTTCTATGGTTATTTCGTAAACATATATATATAACTCTTTCATAAAATTTCAATATGAGTTCATCCACCACCCCGTAGTGACCAATTTCACTATTACTCTCTTCTTTTTCATATACATCTTCTTCTTCTTCTTCTTCTTCTTTTCGTTTGTTACATACAATTTTCTTTTTGTTCCATTTTGACACAAGGAAATTTAGATCGTAACATTTTTGTTTTTTTGAAAAATAAAACAAAAAAAATGATATCAATGAAACATTATTTTTTATAGTAGAAATTATATACTCATCACTATGTTCCAACAGATATATAAAACATCTTTCTATATATGCCTGATATGTTTTTTCTTTTGAGTCCACCTTATTAACGGAACTAGCCACTATGAACAGTTCTTCAAAGTGACTAGTCTGACCAAAATGACCACAGTTCATTTCCATTATGTCAACATATATTAACTGATTAACTACTTAGCTGGTTAATTAATCAGCTATTTAATTAATCAGCTATTTTGTTAGCCAACTAACCAGTTTGACAGTTTATTAGCTAGTTAGATATTTAACCAGTTATATCGTTAACCAGTTAGATCGTTAACTAGTTAGATCGTTAACTCGTTAGATAGTTAACTAGTTGGCTAATCAGTTGAAATGAAACTGTTTTCAAATAAAAAAAACAAAACAGAAATAACATATATATATATATATATATATATATATATAT
>LSRZ01000396.1:0-16295 GCA_001625125.1 Haemoproteus tartakovskyi | reverse complement strand
TTTTTTAAAAGTATGTGTTAATATTGTAATAGACAAAGTTACTTTTTAACATATTTCTTGTTTTTGTAATGTGTATAATAATAATAATAATAATAATAATCATATTTTTATTATTATTATTATTATTAGTATTATTATTAATATTTTTATTAGTATTATCATTAATATTTTTATGTAGAAAAATATGTACAACAAGATGTATAAAAATGGAACGTAGAAAGGACAAATTGTATTCTTGTTTTATCATTAAGTCTATATATTTCTTTTTTGTTTATTTACTTATATTTATTTTTTTCTGTCGTTGTTTCCTTTTCATCTGGGCTTTTTTTTAAGCACCTATACGCATAGTTTAGAAAAAGGAACTAGAGTTTTAATTTATAAAAGTACTTCAATAAATATACATATATATATATAGAAGATAATATATTCATAAATACACAAGTGATTTTATTGACGACATCCAAATAATTCTCTGTTTTGGTTTCTTGTCATACCATATTATTCGATTTTCATTATTTTCCCACTATTGCTTCTAAATAGAGTTTTCTTTTTATTATACATTTTTTTTTTTTTTTACAGTTCAATCATTATAAATTACTTAAAGATCAAGAAGAAATGGCATTTATAAAAATGAAGACATCATTAACATTTTGTAATGTCCATTTTGTATACAAAAATTTCTATTTCATTTAACAACACCAGTTTGTCATTTAAAACAAAAAAAAATATTGTTTACAAAAAAAGAAACATCAGAAAAGATTAGAAAAAACAAGACAATACAAAATTAGGAATGACAATACAAGATTAGGAAAGATAGTACAACATTAAGAAATACAATACAAAACTAAGAAGAACAAGATTAGGCAAGACCAGACTAGAGAAAAAAAAAAAAAAAACGGAACAAAGAAATAAGCATATTCAAATACACACAATCAAATAAACACAATCAAATAAACATAATCAAATAAATACAATCAGATAAACATAATCAAATAAATACAATCAAATAAGTACAGTCCAGTGAATACAATCAGATGATACTTTTTCTTTTAATCTAAAACTTATAGTAACATGAGGCTTTTTATGTTGTTATATTTTCTTATTCTAAGTTTTTGTAATATACTACCAATCCATTTCGAATTTCATCCTCTCTATGGATCTATTTCTTTTATCAATAAAAAAAATAGAAGAAATAATGAAGCATATTTTGGGACAATAAATGAAAGAATAAAAACGAAGACAAACACAAACACAAACACAAGGGCAAACATAAACACAAAGACAAAGATAAGGAATGGACGAATGTTAGTCAGTTTCTTCAAAAAATTCAGAAATCGAAATAGTCCAGAAAGAAAACAAAAAAGACAGCAAAAAAAATTGAAAATGAAAGAAAAGAGAAGGGGAAAAAAAGAAGAACATAAGTGGAAACGACAATTAAAACGTCAAAAAAAATTGGAACAGAAAAAAAGAGAAAAAGAAAAAAAAAAACAAGAAAGGAAACAAAAAAGGTTAGAAAAAAAAATGAGAAGGCGTGAAAAAAAAAAAAGAAAAAAGAAAAAAAAAACTAAAAAAAGAAACAAAAAAAATTAGAATTAGAAAATAATACACATAATTTTGAAAACAATAATAGTCTTATGAATGATATAGAAAATACATCTGGATTTCAAAATAACCAATCAACATTATCTAGTAATAATGAACATTTAATAACTAATGCTGAAATAAATCCACATAATAATAATAATAATACTACTGCTACTACAACCCTTGGAAATAATCACTTTGAAAATAACAGTTTAAATACTATTGAACCAGTATATCCATATAATAATAATAATACAATGAATTCAACATTAAATGACCAAACTATAAAAACACAACAATATGACAATATTAATCATATAGATACACATAACAATACTAACAGCGAATCTCATCAACTAGATCAATATAAAGAGCCATCAGGAAAAAGTGCAAATGAATTAATTGATATTCATATGGATAAACTAGAAAAAGAACCCAAATCACAAATTATAAAAAAATTAAAACTATTTTTAAAACTTCTACAATAATATCCTTTGTTTTAAAAAAAAATAAAATAAATATTTAAACTTCTTTTTAATTATGTTTCATATACTTCCAATTTTATTTTATTTTTCATTCAGATAAAAAAAAAAAAATAAAATAAAATAAAAATCAAAAATAATTCAACATAAACATAATTAAAAAAAAAAAATAAATTCGTAGATCAATCAATTATTCTACCGTTGTAAACAAACATGAGATTATTTCTTTTATATTTGTAATTTTTGATTGTTCAACCGTTTTATTAATTCTATTTCATCTTTTGTTAAAGTTTAATGAATTCTTTTTTTTTTTTATGAGAAATATGTCTGATTATTGCTTTTCTTATCATTTATAAATATATACATATATGTATATATATAGTATTTGTATCTATCACACCTTTTTTTCATTTTAGTTTTTTTTATAAACTTTTCTATTTTTTATTTTTTTTTTTTTTTATTGAATTTATATTTTTTTTCTTTTTGATTAATTTTTTTTTTCAGTTTTTCATTTAAGCATCTTAACAATAAAATAAAGCAGAATGCAAAACTCAAGTGAAAAATTCAAAATCAAAAATTTAAAATCAAAAAATATAACTTATAAAATAAAACATATAAGCATTTTTATGTAGGAGCTATTTTATTTGGAAAAAAAGAAACACAAAGCGAAAAACAAAAAAGTAAATTTTGTTTTAATAGTCATGCAGCTTTTTGTAGCTTCATTTTATTTTTCTTTATGTAAAAAAAAAATGAACCACTTAACTGAGACTTAAACGAATAGAGGAAATTAAAATAAAAGAAATAATATCCGGTAAACTTAAGTTTAGTGAAGTATGTACCATGTCCACTAGCAATATATTTATTGACAATACATCCAATGAACATATATCCATTGAAAACATATCCACTGACAACACAACCATTTTTAACAACATCTGGGAGAGTACTAACATTGAGAGTAAAGTACTAACAGTTACAACATGTGATTGTGACAACATATGTTTGTTCAAATTTTATATTATTTAATATTAATATAAAATTATGTAGTTGTGCATTTTCTTTAGCAGAACAACTATATACAATTAATCAAACCAACAAAGAAGGAAACTTAGATATATATATGTCATCACTTTTAACAGCTTGATGTATCCTACTCTCTATATGTTAATGTATACCTGAAAAATATATATGAAAATGAAAAAATGACAATTCTTATAAAACAGAACAAAATAAAACATAAACGAAAACAAAAACAAAAACGATGAAAATAAAAAGGAATAGAGTTAACTAAGAATGATTAACGGATAGACAAATATACAGATAGACAGATAAACAGATGGAGAAATAGACAAATAAACAAATAGTCATAATTTTTTTTCACTACATTTCTTTTATATCCCAATACATACATATATATACATATACATATACGTATTTGTATTTATATTTATATATGTAAACATGTGTGTATTACTTTTTGTGAAATAAAGAAAAACAACAAAAAAAAAAAAACGACAGTTCCCGTTTTTTACTTTTTTTTATTTCTTTTTTATTATTTTATTTTATTTTATCTGGTTTCATCGTTTTTTTTTTTTTCTTTTCTTTTTGGATCAATGGAAGAACACAAGAAGCATCATAAAAAAAAAGGTGGAAGAAAGGCAAAAAAGAAGAAGGCATTTACAAATGTGAATAAGAAATTTCACAAAGCATTTACTTTTAGTGGAGGAATTAAAAGTGCTCAAAGAAGACATCAATGTGCAGCAGAAGCAGAAGAAAAAAGATTAAAAGTACAAAAAATTTTTAAAGAAGGAAAAAAACAACCTCCATTAATAGTTGTAGTACAAGGATCAAAAGGTTGTGGAAAAACAACTTTAATAAAAAGTGTAATTAAATATTTTACTGGAATAAGTATAAATGAAGTAAAAGGGCCAATCAGTATTTATACAAAATGTAAAAATAAATTCACATTTATTGAAGTCGATGATAATATTTTAAATATGATAGATGTAGCAAAAATTGCAGATATATGTTTATTAATGATAGATGGTTATTATGGTTTTGAATTAGAAACATTTGAATTCTTTAGTATTCTAAATACACATGGATTTCCGAAAGTTATTGGAGTAGCAACAAAAATGGATAAACATAAAGATAACAGAAGTATAAGGAAAGCAAAAAAAAGATTAAATAAAAGATTTGAAGATGAAATGTTTTCAGGTTCCAAATTATTCTTTTTCAGTGGATTACAAAGTGGTAAATATAATAGAATGGAAGTAAAAAACTTTTGTAGATTTCTTATGACAAAAAAAAGACCATCTATTTCATGGAGAGATCAACATGGTTATATTTTAGGTATGAAAATGGATGTTGATGAATCTATTATTGAACAAACAGAATTATTAACAAATACACAACCAACTTCTACGTCTATGAATATGAATATGGATACATCTGTACAATCAGGCAAATTCTCAGAAGAAACAGAAAAAGAAAAAGGAAAAGAAAATTTTGAATTAGAATTAGGAGAAAATAGACAATGGAATCAATTTCAAGAAAATTGTGATAAAAGAATTTGTGTATATATAGAAGGTTATACATATGGTTCCAAAATATATAAAAACCAATATATACATATTACTAATATAGGAGATACAAAAATTGAAAATGTAGTATTATTAGATGATCCATTTAAACCAGATGAAGAAAAAAAAAAACCATCTATTTATGCACCTATGTGTGATGTAGGAAATATATCTTTTGATTTTGATAACATGTACATTCATATTCCAAAACATAAAATTAATTTTACCAGGCCGGAATTCTTAATTGATAATGAAGCAGAAAGTATTAAAGAAGAAACAAAAAATGAAGATGTTGAAAATGATAAGAATAATGAAAATGACGAAAATGAGGAACAAACGTATTCAGAACAAACGCATGAGCAGTATGAAAGTCAAACAGATGAATCAGAAACGGAAAAGGAAAAAAATACAGAAACAGATACAGAAACAGATACAGAAACAGAAGAAGAAACAGAAGAAGAAATAGAAAAGGAAAAGGAAAATAGTATAGATGAAAATGATAGCGAAGATGAAGATGAGGATGATAGTGAAGACGAAAGTGACAGCAATGAAGAAGATATTAGCGAAAATAATAGCGAAAATGATGAAGAAGAAAAAGAAAAAAAAAAGAGAAACAAAAAAAAAACAATGGAGAAAATGAAAAATATCTAACAGAAAGTATTAAAATGATAAGAGAATTACAAACTGCAAAATTTCCATTCTCAAAAAAAATGACAGAAGATGATTTTCTTTTATTTTCTCAAACAGATGATGGACAAAATGAAATGAATAGAAAAAGCGAAAGAGAAGAAGAAAAGGAATGGGACGAAGAAGAGAAAAAAAAAGATCATCAAATGAATCAAGAATCAACAAACAATTTACTGACAGATGATACAATAAGAAGAAAAGCTCCGTCGTTTAAAGTGGTTAGCGAAAAAATGAAGAAAAAAAAATTGAAAAGCAAATATGTAAATGAAAAGGCACAGGAATATAATAGATTGCAACCACTTATGTTTCCAAACGCTAAGGAAGAATCTGAATATTTCCATTTAAATGAAAATGTAGATTGGACTTCTGACGAAGAAAGAGAAGAAACAATTGATAAGGTGAAACGTTCACAAGAAAAAGAAGAAGAAAAAGAAGAAGAAGAAGAAGAAGAAGAAGAAGAAGAAGAAGAAAAAAAAAAAAAATATGAAACAGAAGATGAATATGAAGTAGAATCTGAAGTTGCAGATACAGGGTTCATCATGACAGATAAAAAAAAAGTTGGAAAAAAAAAGTGCAAAAAGAAGTGAAAAAAGGAATGGATGGTGATAGTGACCTAGCAGAAATTCTTGCTATCGAAAACAAAAAAAATATAGATAGTTTCATTTATGACTTTGATATTATCAATAAAAAAAACAATTTATTTTATTTTAAAGGTGATATTATAAATATCATAAGAAAGGAAAAGAAAAATTTGTATCATTCTTTTAATTCGATAAAACAAAGAAACGAAATAATTGTAAATGAAATTTTCAACAGAGATAGTACTTCAAATAATATAAAAGCTCTATATGGTTTTGTTGATGAAGAAAATTATTATTGCGACCATGTTGATTCATATAAATGGGTAAAAGAACAAGTTTTTGTTTTTAACAATCTTTCTATTTCTATAGAAGATATTAGAGACGAACAACTGGTTCAGGAGTTTTTCGACAATTACAAAAACATATATTTGCCATTTTTCAAACATTCTAAAAAAGAAGTAGAAACAGACGAAGAATATGAAAAAGAAAATAAAAATATTAATGAAGATAGTGATAGTGGTCAAGATGTTGATAGTGAAAGTGATATAGAATCTGTAGATGAAAATGCAAAAAAAAATAAATCTGAATCAGAATCAGAATTGGAGAATGAATCTGAATCTGAAATTGAATCGGAAAATCGAAACGAAAAAGAAGGTCCGGATCAAGAACATGATCAAGATGAAGAAGATAAAGATGAAGGGGATGAAAATGAACTGAAAAAGGGAAAAAAACGCAAACGTAAAATCGATGAAGCATATAAGGATATGTTTGAAAATTTGAAAAAATTAAAAGAACAAAAAATAAAAGAAAGGGAAAAATTTATGGAAACAGAACAAGTAGGAGTATTGGGAAATCGATATGGATCCGCAGTAAATATTGGAGATTATGTAAGAATACAAGTGTTTATTGAAAAAAAAAATTGTTTGTTTTAAAAAATAATTTTATAATATGTGGTGGTTTACAAACCTTTGAACAAACAAATTCTTATATACACTGTAAAATTAAAAGACACAGATGGTATCCAAAAGTATTAAGATCAAACGATCCATTAATATTTTCAGTAGGTTGGAGAAAATATCAGAGTATACCAGTATATTCCATTAATGAAACAAATAATGTCAGAATCCGATATCTCAAATATACTACAGAACACTTACATTGTAACTGTACTTTTTATGGACCACTGGCACCAGTCAACAGTGGTATGTTGGCAATTTATAATATCAAGAAAGTACCATATTTCCGTATATCAATAACTGGTGGTATAATGGAAACAAACAACAATTTTAATATCATGAAAAAATTAAAACTTATAGGAGAGCCTTATAAAATATTTAAAAATACAGCATTTGTAAAAAATATGTTTAATTCGGATCTAGAAGTTTGTAAATTTATTAATTGTCCAGTTTCAACACCTAGTGGAATAAAAGGATTAATAAAAAATAAATTAAATGCCAATGGGGATTTTCGATGCACTTTTACGGATAAAATCCGAATGAGTGATTTAGTAATTCTTAAGTTATATATTAATGTTCAAGTGAAAAAATTTTATAATTATGATATCGAAAACAAAATACGCTCTATTAATGAATTACGTTATCTCTATAATATTTATATTGATCATAATAAAGGGAAGTATCGTAATGTTCCTTTCAGACATTTCTATCATACGAAAATACACATTGATAAATCTATATTAAAAAATCTTCCATTTAAATCATTACCCAAATCATATACAAAAGATGAACCTGTCAAAGAAGTCAAAAAAAGAAAAACCGAAGAAGATAGAGATGATATTAATTTTAAAAATTTAGACAATCCCAAATTAGCTGCCAAATGGTATCAGATGTTACATTCCATTAAGAAAAATATGATTGAAACAAGAAAAGAGAAAAAAGCAATTGCATATCACAAAAAGTTAAAGGCAAAATATAAAGAGGAAGATAAAAAAAGACAAATTATTAAAGAAAAGAAAAAAGAAAAGTATAAACGAGGAGGAAAAAAAAGGTAAAATTGTGTAGAATGTTGAAACGTCCAAACGTTCATATGCGGGAAAGTGTCATGTATAATTATGATGGACACTTAAAGAAATCAAATTTATTTAGTCCATTATAAAGTTATCCATGTTTTTTTCAATTTATATATATGTTTCTATTCTCTCTTTGTTACAATACATGTTCATTTTTCATTTTTTTATGGTGGCTACATTAGAAACAGTTGTGTTCTTTTTTTTTTTTTGCTTTAGAAATGCATTCTTTTTAATTCAAAATTCAACACAACACATATATATCATATTCTTTATTTTAATGTTATATATATTTTTTGAAAAAGGGGTTCAATAAATTGCAATACCACTTAATAATTTACTATTCTAACATCATTAATTTAAGTTTTGTATTTTTTTGAGGTTAATAAGTATTATTTTAAATGATTTTCTCTTAAAATTAAAACAAAACAAAAAATTCCATTCCTCAAGAATTAATCTTCACCAATTGGATTTGCTTTAAATATGAGAATTTTTGAAATAGAATATCTTGTACTTGTTTTTATTTGGAAACTTAAAATGTTTATATGTATATAATATATATATGTATATAATATATATATGTATATAATATATATATGTATATTATAACGGTTGTTACAATTAAACTTCCATATATCAAATATTCAATATGGTTGTTTATATGTTTTTTTTTTCACTGTATATATGTTGTGTCATTTTTTTTTTTATTTTTGAGTAGGGAAGTGTTATTTACTTATAGATTATTATTTATATGTAGTTTTTTTTTTTTTTTTCAAAACAAACAAATACTGTTGTGTTATCTAATCATGAATCTATAGTTAACAAAATAAAAATACATATATTAACAATTCTTATTTCGATGAAACGTTTTTATGAAGTACTTCAGATACTGTTATCGATAAATGAGGATGGAACGATATAAACAGCAAGATATCAATAGAGAAAATTAAAGAAAATGGAACGATTTTTTAACAAAATGATAACATATTAGATGATAAAGGTGATGAGAAAAGGATGATGAAAAGGATTAGCGATTCAGCGAGAATTAGTTACAAAAATAAAATAGTGATGAGAAATGAGTGAAGTGACGTTGATTTTAATATAAGATTGTTCTTTATATAGCTCTCTTTTCCTTGTATACACTACCATGAAATGTGTGTAATTGTAACGACTAAAACACTTTGTAGTTAGTGTTCTCTTTACACTATTTATTATATATATATAGTAGCTGAAATGATAAGAACTTCACTTTTCCATTGTTTCATTTGTTCTTTGTAATTCTTTTTTGTTCACTTCAATTTTCTTTTTTCCCTTCATTTAATACATTGTTAGAAAACTCATTCAGATGCGTATCTATTTATTTATTTTTTTACAGATATGTGTAACAATAAAAAAAAAAATTACGCACAATAGTTTTTTTTTTTTTTAACAAAAATTAGTCTCAAATTTTTTATTTTCCGGTACAGCCATTTACATTTTTTTTTTCTTTTTTTTTTTTAATTAAATAAAATAAACGGAAAATAATAAGCCCTATATCAGTTAGCCTTTATTATTTTAATTTTTTTTTTTTTTTTTTTACTTTTTTTTCTTTTTTTTCTGTTTTTATATTTTCTTTTTCATGAATAGGTGTACAATTTCTTTTTTCTTTTTTTCAAATATTTAATTCCTTTTCATGACTATATATATGCGGTACACATGTATACGTATTTATATGTGTATATTTATACAGATATGTGTTAATATATGTGATAGAAAAAAAGGGCATGTGAAATAAAGGAATTTTTTATTAAACTTATAAACACTAGAGTGAAATATATTAGACAGAGGAATAGAAAGGTGTTTGTAAATGCTAATGCGCTCATATTTCATATATAAGCATATTTCTTTTATACATGTGAAATATAATATATATATAATATATATATATATTATATAGTAATTCATTTACTTATTATTAATAAAATAAACATCCATCTATTTTATTATATTATATTGTGTTGTTAAATGAAAAAATAAACAAGTGAAAATGAAGAATCAAAATGAAATCAAAAGTTAAAAAAAGATGTAATGTCGGTTTTTGTAAAGTTGTTATGAATTATCAATTTCTGTCTTGCCCGATGTGTCTTTAGTTGCATAAGTCAAATTGTTCTACTATACGAATACAGAAACATTATAATAAGAATAATAAAAATAATAATAGTAATAATTATTATTGTTGTTATTATTGTTATTATTGTTATTATGAAGTAAAAAGTACTAATATAAGAACGGAAAGAAGTATATTTCTAATATTTATTTACTGCTTTGTTTTATATGTTTTTTCTTCTCTATCGTTATTTATATTTGATGTGTACAATACCAAACAGTGGCTTTCTTTTATGTTTTCTTTTTTATTTTTCTTTTTTATATTTTTTTTTTGATTTCTTTTTGTTTTTTGTTTTTTTTTCTTTGGGGGGGAAAGGTGGTTCTAAATAACATATTTTTCTATTATTTTCTTTGGAAATTAAGATGGCATCGTATTTATCTAACTTTAATAGTAACGATAAATTTGAAACGAACTCAAATTACAATTCAAATAAAATTTATAATTCTAAATTGGTTCTACTAGGTTAGATTTTTTTTTTTTACTTATGTTTATATTTGTTTTCTGTAAACTTTTTAGTTCTACAAATTGTGTAAAATTTTGTAGTATATATATAATTGGTTTGATTAATTATATGTGCTGCTTTTTTGTTTATGGGTTTTTATTTTATTTTATTTATATTTTTTTTTTTTTTTTGAGGAAAGGTTTCTCTATACAAATGTGAATGTAACTGAAATATACAATTGTTTTTTTTGCGTGCTTCATTTATCCCTTCTAAGTAAAAATGTTGCACGCACCAGAAAATGTGAATTTTATTTGTTGTCCTTATAATTTGAATGTAAATAAAATGACAAATAATTGTGAATAATCGATAGATACATCGATCAGATCATATCAGACCAATTAATCAATACAACAAAAAGTTTCTCATACAAATGAATGAACTGAGAAAAACAAATCTGGGTAAACGATGATGTTACAATAAAATCTTATTTTTTTCTTTCTTTTCTGTTTTATTTATAGGAGATACATCGGTTGGTAAGTCTTGCATTGTTGTAAGATTTGCTAAAAATGAATTTTATGAATATCAAGAATCAACAATTGGAGCTGCTTTTATGACTCAACTTATTGATATTGGAGAATGTACAATCAAATTTGAAATATGGGATACAGCTGGTCAAGAAAGATACAGAAGTTTGGCTCCAATGTATTACAGGTACATATAAATATATAATGCGCATATTTTCTGTTAATAAATGTTGTATTTTATCTTTTCTTATTACGTTTTTTTTATAATAAAAATGAAGAGACTTAATTATGAATAGGAAATGAATGTGTTTTTTCTTACAACATAATTATTATGTTCTTTTTTCATCTTATCCATTTTCTATAAGTTCTAATCTTAACATATATTCTTAATTCGTTAATTTTTCATTCATTTACATTTTGTCATTTTTTTTTATTAATTTTTTATTAGTAATTATTATTAATTTTTCATTTCTGTTATTTTTATATTTCTTTATGTAATAGAGGCGCGTCTGCAGCTGTAATTGTATACGATATAACAAATAAAAAATCATTTGAAGGGGCAAAAGGATGGATCAATGAATTAAAATCGGTACACTCCAGTGACATAATTATAGGTAATACTTTTTCTTCTTGTTTAGAAATAGAAAGTATTTTTTTTTAATTTTTTTTTTATGCAAATATATGTTTTTGTTATTTATACGATATTCTTAATCATAATGCTTTTACTCATATCCCTGTATATATCTGTGAAAGTGTACTTATCTTATTTTATTTATTTTCATTTTCATTTTTGTTTTTGTTACAGCCTTGGCAGGAAATAAAAACGATTTGGAGAAAAAAAGAGTAGTAGATAGAGAAGTAAGGAGAAAAGAAAAGGAAAAGATAACGAATTATGTAGTTTGGATTTATAAACGGATTTAAATATTTCATTATTTGTTTATACAATTCTATACATTATATCTTGGTAGTATATTTTGTTTTTTTACATTTGGACTTTTTGTCATCATGTCACACATTCATTCATTTATTCATTCACACATTTACACATTCATTTATTTCTTTTGCTTTTTCTTTTTTAAAGTTGGCAGAAGCATTTGCAAACAGTAACAACATTTTGTTTATTGAAACATCAGCAAAAACAGGATATAATGTAAATGAACTCTTCTTGAGAATAGGTATAGTAGAAACTGAAAAGGAACAGAAAAGGAAAAAGAAAAAAAAGAATAAAAAATGTGCAGATCTGAAAAAGTTATAGAATTTGAAAATTGTGAAGAATTTGAAAAATTTGAAGAATAGGATCAATATGAAGAATATGATAAATAAATTTCTTTTTTTTTAGTTGAATCCTTTTTTCATATAATGTACATTTTTATGTTGACCTTTTTACAGCTAAAAAACTACCACTTAACAAAAAGGAGCAGGATAAAAACAACAGAATTCAGGTTAGGAAAAAAGAAAATTGTGGAGGAGGAAAAATCTTTAGTGTGACAGTTTATAAAAATATCAGCTAACATGTCTTTTCACTATTTTTAATATGAGCATAAATTAATTGAATACATTATCTATCATATTTTTACACTTATTTTTTTAGATAAACGGAGAAGAAAACACTTCGAAAAAATCGTGTTGCCAATTTTGAACTTCCAATATGAATTATTATTTTATTTTGAGAAGGTTGTTAAATATTATAACAGTCTACCAAAATTAGTTTCTTACATTGTAGGACTGTTAAAAAATATATATACATATATATATATATATATGTATATATAAAATGATATAATTGAATTTTAATTTTAATTTTTATATGATTATATTTGTTTAATCGGTTTACACATTTAATGTTGTTTCATTTTTATTGAATCATAAATCACCATTTTTTGCTAAACATATTTTATGTTTTTTTTTTTTCTTTTTTTTTCTTTTTTTTTTTATGTAGCTGTTTCTTTTTTTTCTCATTTTTTTTATTTTGGTTCTTTATCATATTTTTTATTCTTTTTTTTTTTCTTTTTTGTTGTTCTGCGTTTATGATTTTTTTATTAGAAACAGTTTTTTTTTAAAACAATTATATTGGTATTTCCTTTTAAAAAATAAAATATAACTGAGTTTTCTCTCGTTGTATTTTCGCTTTGATTTTTAATAAATAGGTCTTTTGTTTAACTCTCTTTTTTGTTTAAACTCCTATTTTTTTAAATTCCTTTTTGTTTAAACTCCTTTTTTGTTTAAATTCCTTTTTGTTTAAACTCCTATTTTTTTAAATTCCTTTTTGTTTAAACTCCTTTTTGTTTAAACTCCTTTTTTGTTTAAATTCCTTTTTGTTTAAACTCTTATTTTTTTAATTCCTTTTTGTTTAAACTCCTTTTTGTTTAAACTCCTATTTTTTTAAACTCCAATTTTTTTAAATCCCTTTTTGTTTAAACTCCTTTTTGTTTAAATATCGGTTTTTTTCCGCATGCTTTTGTATGGATACAAATAAGTATATGTTTAATGTATATTATAATAAATTGGTTTGTATTTTTCGCTATTGCATCTTTTCCTTTTTTCTTATTTTATAACCCCCTTTTATTTTTATTTTATTATTATTTTTTTATTTTTTGGTATTGATTGTTTTGATTATCTGGGCATTTCACATATATCATAACATGGTCATTTTAAGTGCCTAGGGAAACAAAACGATATTTTATATGTTTTATATGTAGTTTTCTTATTGTGTAAAATTTTCTTATGGCAATTTTTTTGTTTCATAAAGTAAGCTCTTATTGCTCTAGTTAAAGGAAAAGGAAAAGGAAAAATAAAAAGTGAATATAAAATTAATAGTTGTAGATGCAAATGTAGATGTAGAGGTGGATATAGATGTATATATAACTTCTCCTTTTCTCAAAAAATTTGCTTCAAGATATATATATATATATGGAAGATGGAACACGTTTTTATTTACTTTAGTAAAAAAAAAAAAAAAAAACAATGCAGAATAATTCTTAGTGATAGAAATATATACAACGCATATATAAGTTGCTATACGGGAGTATAAACAAAAAAAGAAAAACAAAAAAAAGGAAGAAAATAAAAAGGAAGAAAGGAATTAGAAGTATATTGATAAACAATAAACGAGAAACGAAAAAAAGAGAAACAACAAAGAAGAAGAGACAACAAACAAGATACCACAAATGAGAGGCAAAAAACGAAAAACAATAAAAGAGAAAAAAATAGAAGGTTGACCACTGATGTATGATAAAAGAGAAATCAGATACAAAAAACAGAAAATAAGAAACAAAATAAAAGAAACTAGAAACAGAAGATAAGATTCAAGGGAGTTCGTGTGTCTATATTTTGTACGTTCTTTTGAAAATATGTAACATTTTGAAAAAGAGGAAATGTAACTCTTACATCGACGAAACGGAAATAAAATCAGACCAAATAAAATCAGATTAAATAAAAACAGACTAAATAAAATCAGATGAAATGTAGTGAAGCGGTAAGAATTTGAATAGCATAATCTACAAAAATATATAATCAGATGGAACAGAAACAATATGCTCATTTGTCAAGTGATGCAAGCTTTTGTTTCTTTCAAAATCAAATCCAATGAAGAATAGGAAAAAAAGATGGAAGTAAAAAAAAAAAAAAAAAAAATGTTGCCTTTTATGTATTCACAATATTCGGATTTTTTTTTTCTTTTATTAGTTCCTTATAAATTTTGTCAAGTCTACTTCCCTTTTCTTTTTTATTTTTTTTGTAAACTAACCATTTTTCCAGAATGATAAAAATATGGAAAATGAAAAAATATTTCTTTTTGTTCTTATGGTTTTGTTTCTTTATAAATTTGTATAAAATGAACGCTTCCATTATATCATTAAAACATAATCAATTACACAAAATACAAATTCAACAAAGGAGCAATATACTTACCAAATGTGATCAGAATCAGAATGATCCTATACGAGGAAAAATGGGTTCATCCATTTGGAGTCCATTAAAAAAAAGAAAAACAAAAAAAAGGGAAAAGAAAAAGAAAAGGATAAAATACAATATATATAATTTCATTTTTAATAACGAAAAAATTTTAAAAAAGAAAAAAAACACAGGGAAAAGTTATGCTACATATATTTCGTCAAATTTTTTTTAAAAAAATAAGTGAAGCAAAAACTAGAAAAAAATGTATTAAACTTTTGTTGGGAAAGAAAAATAGATATCTGATAATATTTGAAAAGGAAAAACATAAAGGATTAGAAGAAGAGGCAGAAACAGAAGAAAATAACAAATGGACAAAAGATAAAAATGTAAATATTGTGTTAAGGAAAGGGATAGAAGAAGGTGAAGGGAAATGTGAAGATGAATGTGAAGATGAATGTGAAGATGAATGTGAAGATGAATGTGAAGATGAATGTGAAGATGAATGTGAAGATGAAGATAAAGGAGAAAAAGAAAGAAAAAGAGAAAGAGAAAATGTTAAGGGAAAATACAAGAGTAGTAATATTGATGATTATAATGATGTGAATGCACTCAAAGAAAACAGCAATAATGACAATAGTAATAACAATAGTAGTGGTGGTGATAATTGTAATACTAATGACAATAATAGTGATAGTGATAGTTACAATAGCAGTATTACTGATAATGTTTCGAAAATTAAAACAGGTAATGTCAGTGAATTTATTACAAAAATAAAAGAGACAAAAAAAAAACAGAAACAAAAGTAACTGAATTAAAAAAATATGAAAAAAAAATAAAGAAAAAACAAATCCATGCAGTATTATTATGTGGAGGGGTAGGAAAGAGAAGTTCATTAATGATACCAAAGCAGTTTATGGAATTAAACGGAATACCGTTATTTATATATTCCTTTAATTTGTTTGTACGATGTACTTTTGTTAAAATTATTAGTATAGTTTCCAATAAAAAATATTTTCAGTACATTATTGATTCTATTAATACAAAAAATAAAGAATTGTTAAATCAAAAAAAACAACGACATTTTTTAAACAATCCAATGTTATCAACTGTTAACACTCCTAATAGTGTAAGTATTGATGCTGATAATAATAATCATATTAATAGTAATAATAATAATAATAATAATAATAATAATAATAATAATAATAATTATTATTATTATTGTTATAATGATAATATTCAAGATGTTACTCATAAAGAATTTATTAATAAAGAATTTATTGATAAAGAATTTGTTGATAAAGAATTTATTGATAAAGAATTTATTAATAAAGAACAAATGGACAA
>LSRZ01000395.1:0-10187 GCA_001625125.1 Haemoproteus tartakovskyi | reverse complement strand
TTACTTTATCGACACGTACTTTAACTTATCTATTAGTTTTGTTTTTGTTTTGTTTTTATTTTTATTTTTGTTTTTATTTTTGTTTTTATTTTTGTTTTTGGAGTAAAAATATATGATATGTTTTTTATAATTATATATATTAATCTTCAACATAATTTATAATTATTTATATGATTAGAAAAAAAGAAAAATATATAAAATACATTATTTTTTTTATTTTTTTATTTATTTAGTTATATCTTATTTCTTTGTTGATGATATTTCTTAATGTATTTGTGTTGTAATGTTGTTAATTTCAGTGATTATGATTAGTATGTCTGTATATTTTGTTTTACTTTTATAGATGTATTTATGTTGATGTTTAATGATTTGAGTATTCACTTTTTTCATAAAATTGTTTTAATTTAGATCTATTGAAATGTTTTAATATTTATATTTAAAATTAGTGAAAGAAAAAAAAAGATAAAACAATGTATACCATTACTTTTCGTTTTTATCCTTCTGTTCAGTGTAATAATATACTGAAGTCTTTTTCATTACTTTTAAATTATAATTTAATAATAATATTTAATATCATTATTGTTTTATTTCTATATATGTTAGATCACATTAATTTTCCATTTATTTCCATTGTAGTCAATTAATTAATTAGTATTTTTTGTTTTGTTTTGTTTTGCTTTTTTTTTTTTTTATCTATTTCACAAGATAGATAAATATATTTATCAAGTGAAATGAAAATTGTATTTCTTTTTCTTTATTTTTTACATCTAATTTTTTTAAAATGGAGCCATGTATGTGCTATAAATACTTCGGTCGCTCGTATAAGTGGTTTAACATCACAGGGTAAATTAAAAAGAAAAAAAGATAAAAAATGTATATATATGAAGAATCTAAAAGAAAAAAAGAACTTTCTTATTAAAGGTTAATAATTTATATATCATTTTATTATTTGATTTCTTTTCTTATCTTTTATATTTTCTTCTTCTATTTCCTTTTTTTTTTTTTTTTATTTTTTAGTGAAAATACATTATCCCATAAGAGGAAGATATAGCAATAATTCGGACAAAGCAAAAGTAAATAAAATTTCTTTTTTAACATTAAGGGCTTCTTCAATATTTAATCAGATATATATATCAAGGCTTTTTAACTCTATTATATATAGAGGATTTACAAGAAGTAATAAATGATTAGTATAAATATATGTTTATAAACATATCAGCTTTGTTACATGGAATGTTTTATACATTTCTTTCTATCTCTCCTTTTCTATTTCTATCATATCCTATTTCTATCTCTCTCTCTATCTATTTATCTCTATCTCTATCTCTATCATATCTTTTTTCTACTTCTTCATTTTTTATTTTGTTTTTTGTTTGCTTATTTTTGTTTTTTTCTTTACAATTTTTTATAAAAATGTTCTATCTTTTACTTTGACTTATTTTGTTTCATTTTGTTTTATTGTTCTTTCTATTTCAGCCCACAAGTTTCACAATTCAAAAGGCTCCTTTGAACCACTAATTAGAACAAATTACTTTTTTCATTTGACGATTTTGACAAAAAGAAATGTGAATAACCTTGTTAAATTATTTAACAAATGTTCTAATTCAAGTAATACCAACAGACAAAACAAAAACATTTCAAAATTAAAAAAATGAGAAAAGGATTGATAAAAAAACATTTTTTTTTATTTTTATTTTGTTTATCATATTTCCTTTTTTTTTCTTCTTTTTTTTTCCTTTTCTCTTCATTCCTCTTTTTTTATTTCCTTTCATTTTCTTTCATTTTCTTTCACTTCAAAATAATGTAGAGAAACCATATGAAGACTTTAAAAAGGGATTGGTTTTGAAATTTGGATTTCCAGATTTCTCAATTGACGATGTTGTTCGAGCCGAGATGGATCAAGCTCTGCAGATTTACGAGAATATTAAAGGTAGACAAAGAAAATAAAACAAACTTATGATATTAAAAAAAAAAAATAATATATATATATATATATATATCAAGTGTAAAATTTCTTTATTTTATTATCTATTAGATGTGTTTCCTTTTCTACTTTATTTTCTCATCACATTTATCATTTCCTTTACGTTCGTCATTTTTTTAATTTCCTTCATTCCTTTTATTTCTATACTTTTCCTCATCGTACTCATTGTACTCTTTTATTTTATTTTATTTTATTTTATTTTATTTCATTTTATTTTATTTTATTTTATTTTATTTTATTTCATTTTATTTTATTTTATTTTATTTCATTTTATTTTATTTCATTTTATTTCTTTTTATTTCTAGTACAACGTTTTTGGACTGTATATCGGGCACTGAAAGAAAACAGTTTATTGATGGCGACTTCCTTTTTGTATGTTTCTTTTTTGCAAAGTATGAATGGATTAGTAGGATTGGTAGATAATGAATTATTAAATATTTGTTTTAACAGATCTCTTTTACTTAACAAAATTGCTCCATTGGATCTTTTACTTCCCAAAAACTTTTTTGGAACTTTTCTATATTATGCCTTTAAAACACCGCTAATTTTTTTTATCCTAACCTATTGGTGTTTCGTGGAGCCTTTTCCTTTTTAATATCTTCTATTTGTATTTTAACGTTAAATAAAATTATAGTTCTAGTATATCGAGCAATAAGGAAGATTTTACATGTTAATTATAGGCGTTTTCTTCTTACATATTATAAATGTAAGCAATGAAAAAAGAAAATTGTTTCCTATACACACTACACTGTTTGTATTTATATAGATTTTAAATTAGAAGAAAAAAATAAAAAATAAAAAAATGGACATAAAAACATTTTATCTTTTTTTTTCTGATGTAACATTTTGTATAAATCTCTCTCTGTATATATATATATTTATATATATACATATGTTTATATATTGTCATACATACTTTTATATTTTTTAATAAATCCTTTTATATATTGTAATACATACTTTTATATATGTTAATACTTGTTCCGTTTCTTTTTTCTTTTTCTTTATCTTTTCCACTGTTTGTATCTTTTTTCAGATAATTATAGGAATGACATTTTGTTAAAACAGTACTCAATAAAGTTGTTAACTGGAGAGGCTTTGTCAATTGTCGCAAAAATTTGGAAATTATCAGAATTGAAATTAGAAGTACCACGAATAAATGATACTTTCCGAGCAGTAACTAGTAGTACTCTTAAAAATAATTTTGCAACAGGTTTTTATGATTTTAGTAATTCTTTAACAAAATATGTCATCCGAGGCTTAATTAAAATGGGATTTGTGGAAGTAAGAATTAATAAAAATTAATAAAAATTAAAATAATAAAAAGTAACGAGAGAATAAAATTATACAAAATGCAACACATATAGTAGAATCGAGTAAAATAAAATGAAGTGGAATTACGAGTTGTTGTTTGTGATTTGGTATTTCATTTTTATTATAATTTCGCTCAACTCATTAAAATCATTGTAAAAAAGTTTTTCAGAAAAAACAGAAAATTGTGTGAACTGATTGTTTAAATGAATCTATAAAATATAACATTTCTTTTTTCTTTTCTTTCTGTTTCATTTTCATTTTCATTTTTTGTTTCATTTCCATTTCCATTTTCTTTTTATGTTTCTTTTTTTTTTTCTTTGTTTCATTTTTTCCACATTTTTAGAATGAAAACTATGACCTTTCTGAAGGATTTAAATATAACCGAAATGGTCTGAAAAGGATTTTGTCATTTTTAAGAATTGTTCAAAAGGCACTACTAGTTGAATCATCCTACCTAAAACATTTCGTCGTAAGAATAATTTCTAAGTATTATGTAATCACAGCAGTAAATTTAAAAATGATAAGTACTACCTATGGAAAAGAATATTTTAATATTACTTTAGAAGAACAATATAAACTTTTACATTTAAAAGAAAAATTTGAATTGTATCATTCTATATTAGCACATGCTTTAATTAGAGAACCGTTTATAAAAGTAGCAGTAAATAAAATTAACACAGGAGCAGTGAAACTCGCAATTATAATTGTAAAAATGAAATTGTTTTTTTATTTACGGATTTTGAAAAATGAATATGCTGGTTTTTATTTTGATATGAAAGGAATAAAACAATTTAATCAAGCTACAAAACAAATATTTGATGGTTGTACGAATATTATTAAAGATTTAGCAGATATGGCAGAAAAAAAAAATTTATTTAAAGACTTATCTTTAGAAATTACAAAAAAAATACGAAAAATGCATCATGAATCAAGTTATGTAATTAAAAAATATCTTCTACCATTTAAAATATTTATTTATATTATAATTCCCTTATTTTCAAATAATAACACAACCTTACTTGATAAAAAAACCCTACTTCCACAAATAATGCATTTTTTGGATCATTTTATACAAATGGAAAATACCGCTCTACATAAATATGCCAAAAAAATAATTGATCTTTTAAAAAAAAGAGATTTGAAAAATAATTGGAGTAAACAAGAGAAAGATGGAAAAAAAAATAAAAATAAAATGAAACAGAAAAAAAGTCAAGACAAAAATGAAGAATTAAATCCAATATATTTACAACAATTATTAGATATTATTAGAAAAGAAGCGGAAAATGCTATAACAGAAATAAATATGGAAAAAAAAAGTATGCTTCAATTTCATACATATTCTTTAAATAAAAATGGATTGGATTTGTATAGTCCCAATGGAGATAAGTATCGGTTTCAATTTGAAAAAAAAAAATATGAATCAGATTTTAAAAAGTATTTAGATAATTTCGCAGACGCAATGCAAAATCAATTTTTTCTTCCGAAAATTCAATTCATTCCTAGAGCTGGATCATCTGGAAGTTTACAAATTGTATCTAGCAAAACAAGATTTGCTGGAGAATTAATAGAAAATAATGAATCATTAATTAAAACAGAAAATATAGATAATGTTATGGTAGAACTTATTAGAGGAATTCTTTGGGCTGGAGGCATGGATCGTTTTAGTGCTCATGTGGTATGTGAAATGATTCTATATATATATATATATATATATATTCTATTATATAATGTATATATATGTATTACACGTAATAACATATCATTATTTATTAGAATGAATTCATTTTGTTTCTTATTTTTACCATATAAATGTTACCTCTTATGTATTTTATTTTTTATTCCCTTTTCCAATTCTTTGTTTTTTCAATTTTTTTTTTATTTATTTACTTTCCTTGTTTACTTCCTTGTTTACTTCCTTTTTTAACTTCTCCCATTTTTACTTTCCCCATTTTTACTTTCCCCATTTTTCCCTTCTTTTTTTCTTTATATTCAGTTTGCTAACCTGGTAGGAGAAGTAAAAATGAAATATCATTGGGGAGTGACTTGGGAACGAGCTTTAATGTTAATGTTACCTTCTGAGTTTGCAGAAGTTCATTCACAATTTTTAACACAACATGAACACATGGAATTAACAAAAAGTTATTATTTAGAAAAAGTACGAGCACATTCTTTTGCTTTTAATAGAAGAACATTTGCAGACGTCTTTAGAACCTTTTTAGATAATTTTGTACGAAGAATAGATTTATATAGTTTAGAAGATTCGATCCTTGTGTTTATTGGTTCTTTTGTATATTCCATTTATTCAAATATTGAAAAAACATTTAGACATGTAGATTATATTTTTCAGGCATATCGACAAAAACTGGTAGAAGCATACTACCCAGTAAGTAGATATGCGTATCGTGATGAGGTATATACTGAGCTTTTAAAAGAGAAAAGAAAAGAGGAGTTACAGGAGGCAGCAAAGGACAAACAAATAGATAATGACAATACAAGTAACAATAATGAATATGATATCTCTATGGATGAAGAATTGATAAGTAGAACAAAACTGTTTATACAAGAACGTCAGAATACAAAATCAGAAAAAGATAAAATAATTGAAAGTTTAAAAGAAACATTTAAAATGGATGAAGTACCACATTATAAAAATATGCAACATATTCCACAAGAATGTTTTTTTCTTTTTTTTTTCGATTATTCTCCTTTTCTTAAAAAAAATCTAAGAGGAATACATAATGTAACTGATATAACAACAGGAAAAAAAATTCATGTGTTACAATTACTTAATATAAGTACCTATCAGCCGAAAAAAGACTTAAAATTTGCTCCCATTAAAATAGAAGATTTAATTAAAATAATGTGTTCTCTACATTTATTTTTAAAACAAGAAAAAGTAAATCATTCATACATGTTTGAATATAATACAGGTATTACGGCAGTTCGACATTTACTCATACTAGTAAGTCTAATGCGAAAAGCCAAAAAAAATAAAATACATTCATGGAAAACCTATCTTTCAGTAGAAAAAGCATTAGATGAACGAACCAAGTTATATAAAACCCCTATAAAATATATAACGAGAAAAATAAAAAGCGAAGTCCGCACATTATTTGCAAATATAAGGAAAAATGTAAGAGGAGCTTTATCCCGAAAAATTAAAAAATTGAAAATGCTCAATTTTTTAAGACCTTATGAATTGTTTCAATTATTTTATGATGCAGAACTAATTAATTCTAAATATCCTGAATTTTACGTAAAATTAGAAGAAAATGTTTTATTTGCTCATAATTTTATTAGGTTTAGAGATCGAGTTCTATCATTCACAAGAAACAAAAAAAAAGCAACAAATTTCTTAAACCATATAAGAATGGCACCTGAAAATATTAAGAGTACTAGAAAAACTCTAATGAAAATAGTGAAAAATATAATGGATATAGTGAAAAGGAAGTATAATGTTGATTTAACGAAGTTTCGATTAAAAAAAGAAAAAAAAAAATATACTACTCTTGAAGAATATAATGAAGCTATCAAAAACATAAAATTACCAAAGGAGTTTACTATGTACATGAATCATCTTTTAGGATATTTACAACTTTTAACAGATATGGAATTAACCAATTTTGCACTTCTAAGAAATGTTTATTTATTTGTAATCACATATATCAAAACAGAAGATTTTATGTTCTCATTAAACAAATCTTCTGTCAGTTTATGTAGTAAACATTATTTAAAATTTTTCCTAAACAATATTGAAGAATTTGAAAATTTTCAAAATTTAATTCAACAATTAAGAATACAAAATACACCACATAAAATGTTTATAAATTCTTATGATTTCAGTTTTCAATGTATTTCAAAAAACGCTCCTCAAAAATATAAAATTCATATAACAGATGAATCGTTACAAAAAGGTTTCGAAAAAATAGCTAATTTAAACACATCCTTGTTTCTAAAAGATTATATGGCTTTAAATCATTTCTATGATAATATTGAATTAGAAGGACTCATTCTTAGTTATGATAAAAATGACCAAATAAATAGAAATGTCGAAAATGCACAGGATCCAGTACTTCGTATTATAAATGGACCCAACAAATATGCCCGAGGATTCTCTTTCAAGGAACTAAAATCGGAATCAAATACTTTAAGGAATTATTTATATTTGGATAAATTCTTAACAAAAATAAATGTACCAATTATCCCATTTTCCAAATTTCGTTTAGAAAATGAAGAAAAATATAAAGTGTATCTAACTTTTGAAAATATAGCAACAACTTCCGAAGTTAACATGCATAATATATTCGATCAGTTACATATAGTAGGAGAATCTATTACTACCAAATATTATGATTTTGTCAAATGTAATTTTGTGAAATTCCCACCTGCTCTCATTTATTGGCTCATTTTGAATCCAAAAAGTCCCTCATTTCTTAGCAGAGATATAATGGATGAAACGGAAGATGAAGAAGAAATAAAAAAAGAAAAAGAAGCAGGTATAACTGATGATGTAGAAAATTATTTAGAGGATTCGAATCTTTTTAATGAGGAGGAACAAATGTACACACCTGACCAACAGAGACAAAACTATGATGGAACAATTAGTGATGCTAGTACGCGGGCGGAAACGGATATTGATGAAATGGAAGAGCAAAAGGACGAGGCGAAAAAGAAAAAGAAAAAGAAAAAGAGATGGAAACAGAAAAACACAAAGAGGAGGAAGCCAAAACAGAAACAGAAGCAAAAGAGAAAGAAACAGAAAAAGGGAAAGGGGAAGAAGAAAAGAAAGAAGAAAAGAAAGAAGAAGAGGAAATAGAAGCAGATTCAGATACAGAAACAGAAACAGATACAGATACAGATACAGACACGGAAGTAGAAATTGAAGCAGAAACGGAAACAGAAACGGAAACAGAAACAGAAACAAAAGCGCAACAGAAAGAAAAAGAAAAAGAAAAGGAAAAAGAAGAAGAAGAAGAAGAAGAAGAAGAAGAAGAAGAGAAAGATAAAGATGAAGCAAAAGAAGAAGAAGAAGTTGGTGAATCTTTACCGGAATTGACCGAAGAAGAACAACGCGAACAAAGCTTGTCAGATTATATTTTAGCAAAATATGGGGTTCGTCATAGTTTTCTACAAGTGGACAAAACATATGGCCAAAATAAAAATGTAAATAACAATAATAACAATAACAATAATAATAATAATAATATGTTAAGTTTAGAAAAAGAAAAGCGATATAAACAAATAATATCATTACCATATAATCTTTCTTACAACAATATATTGACAACAGGTCCAAAGGAAAATTCTTTAATTGTTGATTCTTATGATAGTTCTAGTAGTATAAGGAACAGCTTTTTAGAAAGGACTAAACAAAAACAACATGATGTTCATTTTAACAGTAGTTTCATTACTGATAAAAACAAACAAACAGTGAAGACAGAAAATATATTGTTTGAAAGATCTTATTATATTTATGTAGAAAAAAAAGATATATTTAGAGATATGGATGTTGTTATAAAATTAATACACACTTTTATTGCTATTAACAAATTTTCAGTAATTAATGTAGACAAAATCATAAATCGTGGAATAAGACTTTTAAAACAAAAATGGAAAAATAACCAAAATAACCATATACATCCATATATTTTTAACTTTATAAGAGATATGAATGAAATGATTCAAAAACTAAAATCGAATTATGAAAGACGTTATCAAGAAAGAAGAAAAAATATTATAGATATATATAAAAGTGTTGAAACACACATAATTAATGATTATACTATAATACCTCCTTTAAAAAGATTAAACAGAGATATTATCATGGACATTATAGAAACGATTCAAAATGGTTATAATGATCATATTATAGATATATTAAAACGTTTAGATTTAAAACAAAAATTTACTCATCATATTATAAGAAACAAAATTGATGTTTTAAAAGAATACAGAAAATTTATAACAGATGATTTATTCAAATTAATATTTACTTTATTTCAAAACATTGTTACAAATAAAGTGTCTATTGATACTATTCAGCAACAGTTTAATTACTTTAGAAAAAGAGTTATCAAAACATTTTATAAACGTTATAGAAAATCGAACACAAGAAATACAAAACATATTAAAAAAATATATTTGGGATAAGGTAGATTTAACAGAAGCTTTACAACAAAATAAAAAAATATACATTTTCCCGAATTTGAAAATAATCAACTAATAAATAATGGTATAAAGAATATACAATTAGATGAGTCTTTGAACCGTTCTATTAATCTCACATATTCGGAATTTTTACAAAGTGAAATTTTATTTGGTCAAAACATACAAACCATATCTTTTATTCCTAATCTATTCAATATAAGACATATAATCTTGAACATATTGTTCTTAATAAAAGATAATTTTCGTTATAAGAGAGTACTTGCATGGAAAATATTTCAAAGAAAATTTTCTTATATACCTATTTTATCTAGAAAAACAAAAGGTGGTATCGTTTTAGTGCCATAAAAAAGAAAAAGAAAAAGAAAATAAAATAAAATAAAGAAAGATAAAAAGAAACAAAACGATTCTTTAAAAAAAAAAAATGTACCAAATTAAAATCAACAAATTAAATCTACAAATCTAAGAAATGAAGTTCCAACAAAAATGTAATTATCTATATAAATTATACTTCTACATTCTACGAAAATGTAAAATCCGGAAATCAAAAAAAAAAAATATGTTTTTAAAGAAAACACAGAAGAAATATAAGTTATATTCAAAAGACAGACAATATTATTTCTCAATAATTTTATTGTTTCTTAATAATTTTATTGAAGATATTATGTTTTTTAATTTTTTAATTTTTTTTTTTATTTATAATTAATATTACAATACTTTATAT
>LSRZ01000394.1:0-11182 GCA_001625125.1 Haemoproteus tartakovskyi | reverse complement strand
ATGTACATATATTATTTTACTTTTTAATTTTATTTTATATTTTTTCATTTTTTCTTCTTATACCCCGTTTCTCGCCTTTACATCATTAAGTGAAAATTTGTTTGTTAAATTGAAAACGTTGATAATAATTAAAAGGGGAATAGAGAAGTTAAGAAATAAACAAATATAGAGGTAAATCTTTTATAAGAAATATCTTTTCAATGACCATACAAAATAGAAAAACTTGTCATGTTTTTATTTGATTTCATTTGATTAGATTTCATATATTTTGACTTTATTTGATTTGATTCAATTATTTTTTTTCTTTTTTATTGGAAAATTTTAAACGTTTCTTATATATATAAGAAATTTAAAACATCTTTTCCACTAGTAATAATTATAGCGTTCTTTTTTTTTTTAAAATAAATAGCAAGTCAGAAGAAAAGAAGAAATGGAGAAATGGAGGTAAGAAAAATTGTAAAAGATTTAATATTGTTAGAACAAAGGGTAGAATAAAAGATAGAACAAAAAGTAGAATAAAAGGTAGAACAAAAGGTAGAATAAAAGATAGAACAAAAGGTAGAATAAAAGATAGAACAAAAATAGAACAACAGTTAAAACAAAAAAGTCACAAATTCGGAATGAACATATTTATGCTTTGGGATAGTAAAAAAGGAAATCAAATGGTTATATTAGAAGTAGAAATAATGTGAGAAGACACATTCGATAAGAGAAAGTAACAGCAAAGGAGAAAAAAAAAAAAGAAAAAAAACTATCACTAATAAGAGTAACAATAACAATAACAGCATACGTATACGTATACACATACGTATTCGTATCCATAATAAAAACCAATCAGTAACCATAATAAAATGAACAGACTACGGAAATTAGAAGAACATAATCGTTGGATATATGAAAATTTGGTCAATAACAAAGCGAAAGAAAAAACAACAAAAATTTTTAATAAAGATTTTCAACAAAAAGCGGTAGAACAGTTAAAGCAAATATTAAAAGAATGTAGCATATATGACAAAGAATTAATAGAACTAAACAAAAAAAGAAAAGAATATATAACGAAACTTAATGCTAATGGAAAAATAAACATAAGCGCTTTAGTGAACAATCCAATTACTAGAGAAAATCAAAAAATCAGTTTAACGAATTTACTAAACCAAAATAAAAGGAACACCCATTTTAAAAACAATCTTCAGAAATATTTATTGAATAAAAATAAAACAACATATCCTGACCAAATATTAGAAGAAATAAGAGAAGAAGAAAAACAAGACCCACAACATAAAACAAAAGAAAAGTTAGAACAAAACTTAAAACAAGAACGAAATTCAAGACAAGAGCAAGCACTAGAGTTAGAGCAAGAACAAGAAAAAGAGCATGGAAAGAAACAGGATATAATAGAACGATATAAAAATGAAGTAAATAAAAATATTTTAAAACAGATAAAAGATATAAAAAATGAAGAAATGAATAAAAAATATTTTTTTTTTTGCTGAACATGCCAATTATTATGATACTCATTTGAAAGAAAAATATATAGATGAATTTTGGAAAGAGTTAGACATAACTAATGAAACAAAAGAAAATGAAAATGATATAAAAACAAAATATACACCAATTATTGTTCAAACAAAAGGAACACCTGAACATAACAAAAAAGAAATATATCTTTCTGAAAAAGAAACGTATCTTTCTGAAAAAGAAACATATCTTCATATGGATGAAGATACTACTTTAATGGAAAAACAAGAAAACATTTATAAAGTAGTCAATGGTAAAAATGATGTACCAATACAAAAAATTAACAGGGACATAAAATTAGAAAACATTTCATCTCAAAACATGTCATCTGAAAACATAAAACCATGTCATTTTCTTGATAATAACAAAAATAATTCCGAAATAATTGAGAGTATACCAAAAGAGGTCAAAGAAATATATACAACAAAAAACATATCCAGTATATTCCCTCAAAATGTGGAAAACGAAAAAAAGGAAACTCTCATTTTTGAAAATCAGAAACACAAGTTTGATATGGAGAAAACAAAGATGAAAAATTCTTTAAATGAAATTAAAGTAACAAAACCAGAATATATAAACTTTAAAAGAGATAGTGAACAAGAAGTAAAACCAAGTAATCAAATCAGAATGGAAGAAACAAATAAATTGAAAGAGAATGTTGTTATCTTAACTGACTTGAATCAAAACCTCAAAAAAGAAGAAGATGTTATAAGTAACAGTTCACCACCTTTTACTATTTCTAATCAATTTAACAAAATGTCAGAAATTAATAAAAAGGAAAAATCAACTATAAAACCTATTATAAAACATAGTATAATTCCTAATATAAAACTTGATATAATACCTCCTGTGATACCTAATAAAAATAATACAATTTTCAATGCACAGAAAATGAAAAGAAAAAAAATAACCGAACAAGAAATAGATACAATGTACTTAAACAAATCTAACGTTTTCGAAAAAATGATTAACGTCTCTATATATAGCAATATGAATCACTCCCCCAGTAAAAATACTGTAGATATAGGCATTTCACCAATTGCTTCTATTTTGTCCGACTTAAAAGCAAAAAAAGAAAAAGAAAATGAAAGAAATGGACAATTAAATGTTGGCATAAAAAATGAAGAAAATTTACTCAGTGAGTTCCATTTTACTCGTGAAAAAAAAGATACATATAAAAACAGTATAGATGTTGATTCTTCTACTTATACGTATGGACAATTGAAACAGAATGAACAGAAGAACAAAAAAGAGAAAACGAAAAATGGAAAAGAAAAAACTATTTCAAATCAATTACAACAATACCAATATCTTGACAGTAACAATATTACCATCGCTTCTTTAAGCAATCATGTAAATGTCGAACAAGAAAAAATAATAAATGTATGTAAATATATTTTAGATAATGATAATGTATATAAATATACAAGATTAGAAAAAGAAGTAGCAGAATTAATTTGTGAAGAATTAAATGTTTTACATAAATTAAAATATAGTAGCAAAAATTTAAAAAAGAGAAACCCAATCGTTACTATATTAGGTCATGTAGATCACGGAAAAACAACTCTTCTCGATCAAATTCGAAATTCGAATATAGCAAAGAATGAAGTAGGTGGAATTACACAAAAATTGGGTGCTTTTGAAATATTAGAAAAAACCACTAGTCGAAAAATCACCTTTTTAGATACACCAGGTCATTCTGTTTTCAAAAAAATAAGACAAAGATGTGTTCAATGTACGGATTTAATTGTTCTAGTAATATCTGTCGATGATGGAATAATGAGTGAAACCATAGAATGTATTCAATTGGCAAAAAAATATAATATTCCTTTAATTATTGCAGCTAATAAAATAGATAAATACAATTATGATGTCACACGTATTGAACATATTATGAATCAATTTGAAAAAAATAAAAGGAAATGGTTTCAAGAAAACATAGAGGACAAAGATTTTAATAACGAAGAATTTAAAAAACTGCAAAAGGATATAGGAAGACTGTCAAAAGATTTATTGAATTATGATATAATAACTACTATGGAAAATGGATCTATACAATTGATACCGATTTCAGCAAAAATGAACATAAATGTAGATTTTTTAAAAAAAAAAATATTAGAAGTTAGTGACAATTTAAATATGATGTCGGATTTTGGTTCTTTATGTTCAGCATATATTCTAGAAAAAAAAGTGGATCCCGTAAAAGGAAAATCAATTACAGCAATATGTAAGTCCGGTACACTAAAAACCAATGCATATCTTCTTATCGGTCACAATTATATGAAAGTGAAAAAATTGTTAGATGCAGATGGAAAAATAATAAAAGAAGCATATCCTTCGAATGTTGTTCAAATATTCGGAACAAACTCAGTTGGGGATGACACTACTGTAAAATATGGAGACGTTATTTTAGAAATGACTAATCTAAAAAGTGCACAAAAAATGGCCCAATATAAGTGGAAAATAGCACAATACAATATGCTGAATGAAGAAAGTGCAAATGGTGTAAATTCCTTTAATTGGAAATATTTTAACAAAAAAAAAAGTGTACATGAAAAGGAAAATAAAATTGAGAAAAAAGAGAAACAGAATGAACAGGAACAAGAACAGGAACATGAACATGAAAAGACAAATGAAAAAGGGGAAGAACATAACAGAAAAAATACTTTATTTGAGTCAAAAGAAAAAACAAAAGAAAAAACGAATGCAAAGAAAAGAATGACACAAACAGAAACTTTGACACTACCACAGATTCATTTGATAATCAAAACTTGTGATGAAGGAAGTATGGAAGCTATTATGGAAGCCATAAATGAATATAATAATTTAAAAAAAAATTCATACTGTGATATAAATAATTTTATAGATAGAAATTATGTAAGTAGAAGTGTGGCAAATGATGCTTCATTAATAGAAAATCTGCTTCATAATTGGTCACCATTTAAAATTGTTTCAAAAGGAATTGGCAGCTTTAATTTAAGTGATTTAAGATATTGTGAATATATACAACCGTGTTTCATAATTGGATTTAACATAGAAATAGATCAAAAAATTATGAACAATGTTCAAAATACAAATGCAGTTTTCAGAAATCATAATATTATTTATCAACTATTTGATGACTTAGAAAACATGTGTAGTTTTTATTTTGATTCTGTATATGTATATGAACCCATTGCAAAAATGGTAATAACGAAAGCAGGGTATTATACAGTTAAGAAAAAAAAAAACAAAAAAAGAGTTATGGCTGTTGATATAAAAGAAGGTACTTGTACAAATAAAAATTATTATACTGTTATAAGAAATAAAACAATTATTCATAATAAAATTACTGTTATGTCAATGCAAAAAAATAAACAAAATACAACGGAATTATCGAAAACCAATAATGACAATGCAATTATTTTTAATATAGACTCAGATGATTTTCAGGTTGGTGATGAAATTATAGCGTACAAAAAAGGAAACCGACCGCCCCTTTTCAACACGATTAAGACCTTTGATTTGGTTGCTTAGAAAAGAAAAAAAAAAAAAAAAAAAACTACAATGCCCTTTTTACAACGAATAATGATTTCAAATCCTTCTTTTCTGTTCCTGATATTTCGTATGCATTTATCTTAAAGATAAATCTTTAACATTTATCTTAAGCAGTTACCTTACATTTTCATCTGAAACGTTTATGTTCAAAATTTTATATTGAACATTTATCGTAAACATGTATCTTAAAATTTTATTCCAAACATATTTTTCCATTTTTTTAATTTCTTTTTTAAACTTTTAAAACTTTTCTTTATAACGAAGAATAAAAAAATTTCTCGTTGTTTTTCTTGCTTTCTTACTTTTTTTTATCGGTCTTAACAAATGCACTATTCACAAACGATTAAACGAGTGTATGTACACACAAAATAATAGCGCCATATCCTCATATTTCTGCTTCTCTTACAAATTGAAGCTCGCTATTTTTTGTTTATACGCAGATTTTGTACTTTGTTTTGCACTTTGCTCAGTATGTGCACCTTTATAATAACCTATTATTGATATACGAAAATGTTTGTTCTTTCAACTTTGTAGATTTATCCTATGCTTATAGGTAGTGTTTCTTAAAAGCAGCAATTATACGATAGAGGACTATTGGGTACTTTTAAAAGAAGCGAATGAGTAATTTTACCAGTACCAAAGTATGTAGTTCTACGTCAAAATATATAACGCTTTTGCAATTCTTTGTTGACATCAGATCCTTCTCTATTTATTATGATAGGAATTTTTTTTCTCTTTTTTTTTTTTTTTTTTTAAACAACTTTTATTATTTTCTTCGTATTTGTAACTGTATTCGTTTTTCATTTTCTGAAACTTACGTGAGTTGTTTTGAAGAAAGTATATATCTATATTGTTTTATAAAAACAATTCAATTATTAGTTTTGTGCTGACGAAAAAGAAAACAATGTGACAAAGTTTATTTTCTACCGTTTATGTTGTCTGACACATTGTTTACTTATAGTTGCATTTTTTTTTTTTTTTTTTACTTTTTCTTTTTTTTTTTTTTTTTTTTTAATTTTTTATGTTTATTCTTTTTCATTTGTTTCTTATATTTTTTTATATCTTTCTAACATGTTCATGAAACACATACACTATGGAAAATATGTCTATGGTTATATCAAATTATATTTTTTATATTAAATTTTTTTAATTAATTATACGGTGCTGTTGTTTCTGCCGTTTCGTTATACAGCATCTGGAGTAACCGTGCAAGTTTTCATTTTGATTTTTTCATCGGTCTTTTTCTTTTTGTATTTATTTACATATGGTATACTTTTAACCACGCTCTCATATATACTCTTTTCATAATTGGCATTTAGAGTTGTTTCGGCGTTTCTTTCTTTTATAAAATTTGTGGACATTTTTATTTCACTCTCCATGTTATTTATGTTCATTCATTCTACTTTTGTTGGATTTATAGGTGGTACTGTTACCTGAACTTCATTAAATTTAATACATACAAACACTAGCACCACGGAGCCACACACCCACCAACAATTACATGCTCGTGCAGTTACAATTACATGTTCGTGTACTTGCAATTACATGTTTTTGTACTTACATTTACATGTTTGTGCAGTTATATTCACATGTTCATGCTTTTACTTATACATTTGCAAAAATATAAAAAGCATTCCATAGTTACCCCATACCCTTATTCCATACCTTTTACATGCATATGTACATTTTCACAATTCCACCTAAGGATAAAAGATTCGTTTTCGCATAAACATCCTTATATATCTAGTAAACGAAAACAATTTGCATAGTATATATCCGCACCTAACCAATGACAACGCCTTTGTGCCTTCGATTTGGGGTGGATCAAGATCTACCGGAAGTCATTTCCTTTTACGAAGATGTGACAAAGCAGATGAAAACTGCTTACAATGATTTATACGAAACATTAATTGATGTTAGCGAAAGATTTAATACCACAGTGCAGACTTTAGAAATCGCTAATAAAGAAAAGGAAAAATTACTAAAAGAAAATACATATCTACTTAAAGAAATGGAGAAAGAGCCAATCAACTTGGGCAGCACCCATATACTACATAACATTCTTTGTAATAAAGCAGAAGCATATAAAATATTAAAAGTACATGATAATCAAGAAATGGCAAAAAGGGACGTCGACACTGAAGTGGATCATGATGACAAGGGCAAACAGGAGAAGGACAAAGACAGCCACCATGACATTGGTGAAGAGAAATACACAAAAGGAATAGAAACAACGTTAGAAGGTGACATACAATTAAATCATGATGTTTCGCAAATTGAAGATTTATTAAATAAATGGAAACAAAAATTTAAAAACCCTATTATTAATGTCATGTTAAATGTTACTCCTGTTTCCAAAGAAACTACAAATAATAAATATTTGGAAAATAAAAACAATTTTAAAAGTTGGCAAGATGAACTAAAATATTATGTAAATGAAAAAAATACAAATGATCTCGAAGTAACAACTGATGAGCACAAGAACATGGAAGAAAAGCAGGAACAAACCAAGGAACAAACGGAGAAACAAACGGAAGAACAAACAGAAGAACAAAAAGAAACAAATGGTAAAACAGTGCCCTTTAAGGAAAAAGAATCAGAAAAATCCAACGAAGAAAAGGAAAAAAACCCTCATTTTGAATGTTCACAAAAAATGGAAATGAACAATGTGTCTAATTCCGAAAAAATAAAACACGGAGAACTAAACCACAAGGAAAGATCAAATGAAGCAACTGATGAAAATTATTTCCCACACACAAAGAATATCAACTCAAGTAAAAAAACCTATTCACTCGAAAAATATGAGGAACTCCAGTTTTCAGATAATTCAGAAAATTCCTCAGAAAACGGTGTAAACAAATTATCAAAAGAAAATAAAATGCTAAACGCAATTCTAAGTCAAAAGAAAAAAATATATGCACAAGTTTTTGAAAATCATGCACGAGGATCCAATTATGAAGTTTTCCACAATTTACAAAGTATGGAGCATATAGAAAATATGCATAACATGCGGCTTGGGGAAATGACAAACGGTTCTGATGTAAACCTTCTTCAACAATTACAAGAACAACAATTCAGTGACATAAAACCACTTAACTCGAACAAGCCATATCTTTCTTTATCGAATGTAACAACCGCAAATTCTAACATTTTGAATAGCAACAGTGGTGCAATTTACATTAATGAAAATGACGACGAAATAAAAACCAATGAAACCGTTGCTCTTCACCCAAAACACACAAATCAGTGGACACAAAATAAGAGAATCACAAATCTCGAAGTAACGGCTGAACAAAAAAGAACAAAATGTTTTCTACCAAATCATCCCGATGAACAGTATATTTCTCTGGTTTCAAATGTTGAAACAGATAAAAACAAAAATGCTCAAATAAATACCACTAATAAGGACATTAGAATACATTATGACATGGAGAGAAAATTACACATAAATCTTATTCCTCAAAGCAATGAACTTTCATGTGTTACCGACAACACCGCTAGTCTGATTAGTAACTCTAAGGATTCGCACACAGACGAAATCGCATTTTTCCCGAAATATAATAATGCACACAATACAATAAATCAACATAATAGAACAAACTTAAGTGCGGTAAACGGAATTCCCCATATCGTAAACCCCTCTTTGTCACAGGGACCACTTATGTATTCACAGAATTGCAGGTGTATGGAGTTCTCTAATGCTTCTTATCCAAATTTCATAAAACCTCCAAAATATGATGCCAGTATGAACACACAAACTGCACCCTTTGGACCAAACCACCATGGTAATGGTAACATTGCATGTACTCGTGTTCACAATAATATGTTTAATAGTAGGGATATATGTCTCAACGGTATCAATCATAGAAACTGGTGTTACTCTAATGGTTTTACTAATAATATGCAAAATTGGCATAAAAACAGTACACACGAATTTACTAACGACGGAGATACTATTCTTTATGCAAGTGCATCCGCTTATGAGCCCAACAACTCACACTTACATGGAAGTAGTGAAACAATAAAACAAAACTTCGCACTTAATTGTAACAGTTACCCTGAAGAATTTCGTTTTCCAAGAAATAATGGGGAAAATTACGTGAATCAGCGAAATCTCTTCTACAACAATGTCAGCAACGTATATGAGGCAAATAAAATGTTATACAATAGGCAGTCACATTTAATAGGAGATATAAATAATCAAGTGAACACAGCACAAGGAGAAAAAACAGAATTTATAGCAGAGGAGGTAAATGAAATGAAAATTGTAAAAAAAAAAGAAACCACCCATTTCAAGAAAAACAAAAGAAATAGAACAAAAACAAAAACAAAAACAAAAACAAAAGAAAAAAAAACAAAACAAAAAACAGTATACTATTCATAATAATAAAGATATTGTCAATATGGACGGTGAAGTGGGAAGCAATGATTGCAATTATGGAAAATATGACGATTCCGATTCTCCTTCAGATGCAAATGTAGATACAGATTCGGATTCGGATTCAAATTCGGATACAGATTCTCTATTCAACAGTCTGTGTAAAACAGTAAATTATCAAAATATTGAAAGCAATGAATTAACTTCGAACTATATAGACATGGATTTGGATAAACACGTTTTACCATACTACATGAATAATGATTGTACAGCTTATTTACCTAATATCGAAGATGACGCGAGTGAATATCATACGCATCATGATAATAATGAAGCTGCTATAAACAGATGCAATGAAAAAAAAAGAAAAAAAGAGGAAGAAAGTGACAGTAGTCGCAAAAAAGGAAGAGGTATGCCAAGCAATGTTAGTAACAGAAGCTACTCGTCGGATATTTTTGTAAGTTTGAATAGTTGCATTAGTACAAATGAAGTTAATAGTTCAAGGGAAACATATAAATCCAATTCGGTTTCTAACGTGGATAGTGATACAGAAACAGAAGTGACCATTAAAACAACGGCTGATAGCTACAACCAAATAAACCCAAGTAATAATAATACAAAACTTGATGAAATATACCAAACCAAATTGGAAACAAAGGGAGAAAATCAATGTACATTTATGCCAAGCAATAATATAAGTTGTGTTTCCGTTTGTGGAAGTTACAGTCGAGAGGAAGAAATAAAAAAACTTATTTCAGAACAAGAGAGGCATGTAGAAAGGAAAACTGTCAAAACAACGGAAAAACAGTCACAAAAAACAAACAATGCACAACAAAGAAATAAAGCCCATAAAAAATTGACGCTAAAACCAATTAAGTCGATAAAATCAGTAAAGCCGGTTAGAGAAACCAACAGAAAACAAACGACGAAAGGTTCAAAACGAATAGAAACAACAATTCCTTTGAGAAAAGAAGAAATGGAAAAAAAAGCAAAAAAAAAGCAGTTACCGTTTTTTTTCAAGATAAAGCGGAAGAAATAATTAACGAAACCAACAGGAACTATTTACCAGTTTCAGGGAACAACTCAAACGTACAAACAAATATATATGGTTACACTTCCAACAATGCCCCATTTAGAGCAAATCTAGAAACTATTATTTCAAAATATGTGGAAACCACAGATGAGGCGAGGAACACGAAAAATTGGGAAAATGTCAGGACTGATAAATATGAATTAAGAGCCCAAAAAAAAATTACTTATGTTTTACCTTCTATTAAAAGAAAATTGAGAAGAGATAGTGCTCGTCGAATATTCGATCCCTTTTTATATAACACCATGTGGAAAATAAGCAAATAAGTGATGCCGAAATAAAAAAAAATAAAAAAAAAAAAAGGAAACAAAATAATGCTCGCCCTTTATTTATATTTCGGTAGTATTATCTATCTTAATAGAATTAAACCGTTTTGTTTAAATTCGAAACACACATATATATTTATATATGTACACATTATACTTTTTTTTAATATACACAATGCTTCTAGCGTTGAATTGAGTGATTTGGCTTATTTTTACTGTAAGCTAGTTTTTTCATTTTCATTTTTTTTTTTTTTTTTTTTATATTTTTTTATACATATTAATAAATGGAATGATGTTGTTACGCATATATTCTTTTCAAATTGTTACTGTAAATGTGACATAAATCAATTATTTTTTTAAAATGTTTACAAATCATGGATTGTTATGCCAAAA
>LSRZ01000392.1:0-16483 GCA_001625125.1 Haemoproteus tartakovskyi | reverse complement strand
CTCATTTTTTATCTTTTTTTTTGTGAACGAATCACTGGAAAATAATTATGTAAAATTATTTTGAGAATAGAACAAAGAGATTATCTCTAAAACTGTTAGAAACATAATGGTTATTATTTTTAAAGATGGGACAAGTAAATGAAAAAAACTTGTTAATTGTTCATGGAACTAATGTAGGTAGTATAAAAAACAACAAAAAAAGAAAATATACAAGTGCTATTTGTGTAAAAGAATAAAGAATTGAAAAAATAAAAAATGAAAAATAAAAAAAGTGAACTTGAATGAAATATGCATAACATTTTATACAATACTTGTAAAAAAGTAGTTTTTTTTTTTTTTTTTATTTTCTTTTCTTTTCTTTTCTTTTCGCCTGTTCTTTCAGGAGTTTCTTACAGACAAGAAAAGTAAAGTAACATTGTTAAATATCAACAATTCAATTAGTATAAAAAAAATATATCATGGACCGAACAACATCGTCGTTCTATATCAAAACGACAATTTCGAAATAATTGGTTTAAATAATTGTGGTCAGTTAGGATTAGGAGATAAAATAAATAGAAACAAGTTAACAATTAATCCTATTTTTTCAAAACAAGAAGTATTAAAAATATCGTGTGGAGATGAACATGTAATTGCTTTAATGTCTAGTCATAATGTTTTTGTTTGGGGAAATAACAAAAATGGACAGTTAGGAATAGGAAAAGATACACTAGATATTTCAACACCTGTGCTTATTTTTTTTAATGAACATGTTATTGATATTGCCACTGGTCACAACCACTCTCTGTTTTTAACACAAACAAACTATAAACAATTATCAGGTTCCGAAAAAAAGACAAAAAATAAAAATAAACACAAAAACAAAGAAACAAAGAGTGAAATAAAAGAGGATGTGAAAAACAGGCAACAAGTAGACATAGGAGGAAAAGTAGAAGCAACAGAAGGAATGATGGAAATAGGAATAGGAATAGAAGTTGGAGATGAAGTTGAAGTAGTATCGAAAACAGACAAATCCGTTTTAAAAAAAAAAAAAAAGGCGTGTAATGATTATTTCCAGAAACTTGATTTCAATTTTAATGATGAAATACCTGCTACATTTGTGAAAGATATAATTGAATATACCGATGAATGTAGTGAGCATGAAAAAAAAAGCGATAAAAAAAAAACGGCAACCACTGATGAAGAAGTGAACAGCGATGAAATGAATAGTAATGGAAAATATAGTATAAAAGAATCAGAAGAAAAATTAAAGAACAAATCAGAATCTAGGTCTGAATATGAATCGGAATATGATTCTGAATATGAATCGGAATATGAATCGGAATATGAATCTGTATCTAAAAATTTATCTAAAAATGTATCTAAAAATGTACCTGAAGAAAAAGATGAAACTAAATATGAAGAGGAACATGAAGATGGACATAAAGAGGAACAGGAAAATGAACAGATACCAAAAGAAGAGCGTCATCAGAATGAAAAGGAAACAAACTGTAAGGAAAAAAAGAAAAAAAACAGATTCAACAAAAATAAGGTACAATATAATGTGTATGGTTGTGGTTCAGCATCCTATGGAAAGTTAGGAATAGAAACAGAAGAAGATATACATTATCCCCAAAAAATAGTATTGGGTAAAAAATTACAAATTAAAAATATATTTTCTAATTATAATCATAACGCTTTACTAACTAAAAAAGGAGAATTATACACTTGGGGTTTCAACAAAAATGGAGAATTAGGAATTAACACAATTATATCGACCCATACTATACAAAATGTCAATTTAAAAAACGACGAACTTAAGAACGAATCTATTATAAAGATATCTCTAAGTAAATTATATTCAGCTTGTTTAACAAAAAAAATAAGTTTTTTATTTGGGGGAATCACATCTTAAAACCTCAAAGATTCAATCTTTCAAAATATCAAATTGATGATTTTACTTGTAATGAACATAATACCATTATATTAACAAAATGTAAAAAGATGTTTACTTTTGACAATTCAAAGAAAGTAAAAAATTTAAATACATTAATAGACGAAAAAATAAAAAACAATATACACAAAAAAAAAGAGGTTCAATTCAAATCAATAGGAGGTGGAGAGCAATATATGTACTTTCATATAGCTATTATGGATAAACAAACAGATAAAAAAGAAATAGAAGAAACGGAAGAAAAAAAAGAAAATGAAAGAAATGAAGAAAGTGTTACAACAAAACAAAAAAAACAATATGAAGAAAAGAAACTTAAACAAGAAAAACAACAGACAAAAAAACAAATGGATATTTCTGATATTATAGAAACGGAAATATTTTTAGATTTAATAACGGATGATAAAAAAAAACAGACAAAAGAGGAATATCTAAATGAAAAAAAAAAAATAATAGATAATGAAAAAGGAATTATATTTGAAGAAAATGTGGGATATTCTGAAAACAAAAAAAAAATTGAAGAACCACAAAAGATATCAAAAAGTGTTGTAATTGATGATACATACAATTCGGAAACTAGTAATTATAATAATAATAATAATCAGGATGATGATAATAATATTGAAAATAATAATAATAATAATAATAATAATAATAATAATAACATTAATAACAACAATGATATAATTACAAAGACTAACACTAATAATAATGAAAATAATGAAAATAATAATAATGAAAAAAATAATAATAATGAAAAAAATAATAATAATGAAAAAAATAATAATAATGATAATATTAATAAAAGATTTTCATTTGGAAAAAGACTAAGTGAACAAAAAAGGGCTTTTAGCAATGTAATGAGGAGAAATAGTATAAATAATAAAAAAAAAATTAATAAAGAAGATAATTCAAGTTTACAACATATTCCAATGTATTGTAACAAACAAGAAAAAGAAGAAGGATTAGAGGGAAAAGAAAGACAAAAGGAACGTGATACAGAAAAAGAAGATATGGATTATGAAAAAAATGACACACAAGAAAAAGGTGATGGAGATGACAAAAAAGACAACAATGAAAAAAAACAAAAGATACCTTTTCTAGAAAAAACAAAAGATATAATAAAAAAAAAAGAAAATAAAAACAATGTAGAAACTGTCTTTGATTTGCATTCTTCGAAAATATTTTCTAATAATGAAATATATATGAATTCCGTAAATACGTTAACAAAAAAAAGAAAGTATTTATTTAAAAAAATTCAATTTAAACACACTTTATCAGCAAAAAGTAGTAGTATATCATCTTATGGTGTGGCTCCTTTGTTTAAAACACATTCCGAATCAATGACAAAAATTAGAAATGCAAAAAAAAAAGAAAAACTAAAAAATAAAACAACAGTAGAAATTGAGAAATCATATCCTTCTCAAAGTGATTATATAAAATATACTTCCAATCAAAGTATAAATGAATTCTCTGATTCACAATATAATACTGTTAACGAAAAAATGACTCTTGAATATATTTTAAAAAATTTAAAAAATATTAATTTAGATTTAATTCATTTAGATGATGTTGTAATTAATGATCACTTTTTACAAAATGATAAAAATAAAGGAAATGAAAATTCTGGTGGTATCCAATATAATATCCTTATGAAAAATCCCATTACTAAAAAAAATCGAGCATTTCTTAATAATGAATATGACGATTTGTTAAATAATTATAGTTTCGATAATAGTGACATGTTCTTAACGCTTGACGAAAAATACATTTTTGTAAACAAAATAGTATTGAACGAATTAAAGAGGCAAAAGAAAATAAATATATTTTATACACATTTGTTAAACGAATCTTTAAATCAAATAAAAAAGTTAAAAAATGAAAACAAAAATTTGCAAACAAAAATTTTTCATTTGTCGAAATTGGACAAAAGAAATCTTCATAGGGCTACAATTCACAATGCTGCAAAAAGGATTACAAACCAACATGAAGAAATAGAACGAAACATAGCAACAGAAAGTGAAACAGCGGTAGATAAAAATATTACAAGAAAAGGGAGAGGAAGAATAAGGGAAGAAATCGAACTACGTGTAGAGAAAAAACAAGAACATGAAGAAGAACAACGTCTAGATAAATCCGTTAATCCAAATCAACAAAAATATACAAGCTACACTAATCGCCTTTTCAACACTCAAAATAATGACACACTGTTTAAACTGCCGATGCAAGAAAAAAACGATTACGGAAAAAATGAAAAATATACAAAAAGTAAAACAAATCATATGAACTGGTATGCTTTTGTTAAAGAAAATCCTTCACTAAGTAATATAAAAAAAGAAAATTTCCTTACTGAGAAAGAGAATTCTGTAAACTATGATATATTTACCGAAAACTTATTTTCGAATGCTACTACTACTACTGTTCCTACTACTAATGCTGCTACTACTACAACTGGTCCTACTACTACTACTAATAATAATAATAATAATCAAGAAGAACCGAATACAACAAATAATATTCCCATTTTTTTTTTAAACAGTTAACACTTATATTCACTTGCTATATACATAAAGAGAAATGCATATGTAGAGCAACATACAAATAGTTTTTTGTTAATCGCTTATCTAATCTACATATTATCAATTTATTTTGCTTCTTTCCGTTTTTTTTTTTTTTTTTTTAAAAGTCGGTGTATAAACGTATATAATTCAAGTGTTAACAATAGCACGTTTTTTTTTTTTTTTTTTAACACACATAGAAAAAGTCAAACATATAAGAACACAATAAATCTTTTGTTCACTGTTTAAAAACAGCGTAACATTATAACCACTTTCCAAATTGTAAAAACTTTAAACTTGACATTTCTTTTTCCTTTCTCCCAAAAAAAAAAAGTACGCAATAAAGATTCTCAAAGAGTTGCATAAATATTTCAACAATGAATTGCACAAAGAATTGCACAAAGAGTTGTATAAATATTTGTACAGTGGTCTCTGCACGAACGTATATAAACATTCATAAGAGAAATTTTTTACAAAGAAAATATTTTCTTAAGGTAAAAAATAAAAGTATATATGTTTCTATTTATTAGTTTTCTTCCTAATGTTTACAGAATTCTGAAACTGAATAAAAACTATTATAAAAAACGGAGAAACTACTAAAATATAAGAAAAAAATATGCTCGTGAAAAACAGAAGAAAAAATTGGTTCACTCAAATGAACATTTCTCTATTCATGTAATTCGGTTATATGTGGACACGAACCCATTAACCTTACGTTAAAACTTCTAATAGGATGGAAATGAATGTTCTCTATGAGATGCTAACCTTACGTTTCGTATAATGTTTGTGTTATATTTTTTAATATATGTTTCGTATGCGGTTCTAATTGAACAAATAAAAAAAAAAATTCATTCCTGTATAATAATTTTTGATATTCTATTACGTTCTTTGTTTGAAACTAGTTTAAATTAGTAACAACTGTCATTTTATTTAGATTTCCTAAAGATGTAATACAGGATAATTTAATTGAACATTTCGCAAAATGTTAGATATAATAAAAAAGTGTTTATGCAGCTAAGAAGTACAATAAGTCGTATAATATTTTTAAATAAACGTTTTGTAACATTATGCAATATTTAAACAACTGATATATGATCAAACAAAAATTTTTATGAAACGAAAAAAGAAAAAAAAAAAAAAAAACTTTACACATGAAATTTTATATAAACATTATTTCACATTACAATAGGCGATAATATGTAAAATGAGAATTCAAAATGATTAGAAATCATTTGATATAATATGTTGGGCTCACTTAAAAATTAAGTGTTTTATTCCTCACATCACATTTCTGCATACTGTTCTTAAGACATATTTTGTTGGAGTTCAAGTCTATATTTTATCAAATAATTAGGATCACGTTACAATCCTCAAAATGCACTGACTGGTTCTTAAAAAAAAAAAATATATATTAAATGAATTATATATATAATTCTTTCCATTAATCTTCTCACAGTTTTCAACATGATAAATTGATATGGGGTCATAAGGAATATTCATGTTTGTGTTATATATTTTACATTTGTATTTATTTATATTTATTTATATTTATTTATATTTATATATATATTTATATATATTTATTTATATATATTTATTTATATATATTTATTTATATATGTTTATTTATATTTATTTTCTTTGTTTTTCGTTTTCCACTGTTTTTTTTACTATTTTTTTTATTTCTATTTTTTTTTTTTTTTTTTTTTAGTTCTTTGTAAATTAGTTCATTCATTCCATTGTTTTCTTTTTTGTTACTTTGTTTCACCCCCCTTCAAATTACTCCTTGTTGTATAACAAATATTGTATAATAAGAAAGTTGCTACATTCTAACATTGTTTTGGTTATCTGTTTCGGTTATCTGTTTCAGTTATCTGTTTCAGTTATCTGTTTCAGTTATCTGTTTCAGTTATCTGTTTCAGTTATCTGTTTCAGTTATCAGTTTCAGTTACTTGTTTCTGTTCCTGTCTTTTTAATATAGTGTGGTCTTTTTTTGTTAGTAACGAAATCGAAAAACTCGATAAAACCTTTGACAATGAGTCTCGACTATTTTTGTTAGTAACGAAATTGAAGAACTCAATAAAACAATTGATCATGAGTCTAGAAAAAAATGTACTCAAAACGTGTGTTGTTCGCGCCAAAATATTTCAAAAGAGCGTGTTTCCCTAAAGAAAAGAATCATATACTCTTTTATTTTCAGAAGTATCACTATAAGAGTTCACTTGAAGAAAAAACAAATTATTTAGAAAATAACAGAAAGTCAAATATAACGAGCAAAATGTTTGGCCATCTTACGAACTCCTTCAAAAAGGAAATAATGAAAAGGAAATTTTTATTGTTCCTGACATTTTCTATTATGGCAATATCCATAGATATAAGGTACGTATGTTGTGATAAATCAAATAATTTAAAAATTTATGCAAATGAAAAAGGAACCAAGGAATTTGCTGATGACGCATATAATCATTTAGGTCAAAAATATGAGGTATTGAAAAAAAAAATCAGTATTATATTTTAAAACATAATAAAAATGTGTTCATGCTTCAATATGCAGCCAACACTCCAATTGAAGACCGATGTTACTTGTGTGAATTAAATTTTAATCTTTTTTGAAAAAACAGAAAGAAAAAAGGACAAACAAAAATGAAAACAAAAAAAATATTCCAAAGAATGTCAACACAGATATGACGGATAAGGATTTGTTGTTACAAGAAGAGATGGAAATGGAGATGGAGATAGAAGAGGAGGAGATAGAAGAGGAGGAGATAGAAGAGGAGGAGGAGGAGGATGATGAAGAAAAAGAAGAAGAAGAAGAAGAAGAAGAAAAAGTATTAATAGGAACCGTAGAAGAAAACAACTTTGTCAATAATTTTCAAAAGACATTACTAGAAAAAAGAAACGATCTAAGAAAAAAAAATACTAGGACAGAAGAAGAAAAAGATAGTGAAGACGATGTGGAAGTAAGTCCAGTATTTGTATGTAACGAGAATGAAGAACGACCTATTTGGAATTCTCTATTTAGAAAGTATTTGGTGTGTTCAAAACATAAGAAGAAAAGAGAAAATAATTTTATATTTGCAGGTGTAGTAGACGGACATGGTGGCTGGGTAGTTGCGGAAATTGTAAAAAGAAATTTAAGACATTATCTAAAAAATGAATTATTAAAATATTTTGAGAAGGGAAAACGACAACTCAGCGACAATGATATTATGCAAAGCTTGGAAAATGCGCATTTAAAATTGGATTATGATATTAAAACAGATGTAGAAGATTATTTTTCAAAAGGTTTGTCCAAATTTTCAAGAATTGGAGCTTGTAGTTTAAGCGTTTTAATTACGGACAAACATTATTATGTCAGTAACATAGGAGACGCCAAAGGTTTATTAGCAACGAATAATGGATATGTAAATTTAAATAATATTCACAATGCTAACTCAGTTGCTGAAAGAAAAAAATTAATTGAAAATCACCCAAATGAAAGTGATATCGTTATATGTAAAACCATAAAAAAACAGGACACCCAAAAAAAACACCATATATTAAATATATCGGATAAAGTTGAAAAACTGTTGTTTGATAATTATGATAACTGTTATGTAAAAGGTCGATTACAACCGACAAGAGTCTTTGGTGATTTTTATTTAAAAGATCAAAGATATGCATTTGATGCCAACAGAAATAAATACATAGTACACACACCATTCTCTTTTCCATACGTAACAGCAAAACCAGAAATCCAAAAGATTAAACGAAGTTCAAGCGATCAGTTTCTTGTTCTTATGACTGATGGAGTAACCGATTTTCTACCAGATCATGAAATAGTGGATATTGTCCGAAACAATATTCACATTTCCGTAGAACATGCTTCAAAAGCGCTTGTTTATAATGTTTTAAAACGCGCAGCAGTTGAGTCAGGGTTATCCTTAAATCAGTTGTTACACGCGGCGCCTCATTTTAAGAGACGATTGCATGATGACACGACCGTCTTAATAATTAACTTAAGTGATGAGCTATCCAATCAGGAAAGCAGAAAATAATAACAAAACATAAATACGGTAACTCTTATTTATTAGACATTTTTTTTTTTTTTTTTTACATATTTCAATAACAAAAACAAAAAAATATAATACAAATGTCTTTTACATTTCAAGGGTTCTTTTTATTCGGGCATATTTATTTCATAAGGATAAGCCCATTTTACATAGATGTGAGAATATGTAGTGTTTGCCCTGTGTTCAATTTTATACAAGAATTTCATCTATTCTTTAGTTTATAATCTTAAACAAGTGACAACCAATTCATTACATATTATTATTTAAATAGAAAACAAATATTCGTAATCCGTGCATTTATGAAAAACTCGTTCTAATAATAATGACATTACATGAAAAAAAAAAATTCGAAATGATAATAAAATATGTTTTCTTATGTTATAAAATCTCCTACCAAAATGTTATGTACCCTAATATATATTTTCTTGCAACTTGTTACAATTTTCTACTTTATTTTATAAATCACTTCTCCCTTTTCAATTTTAAAGAATTTCTTATATACATCAGTTATAACATGAAAGAAAATTTTTTTGTTACATCATATTGAAAAATATGAACACAGAGATTTATCCTATCTATTTTACGATTGAAACAAAATTTATTTCTATATATTTTTAATTGAAAAAGAAAATGTAATTTTTGTTTATCTAAACTCATTTGCAATTTTCAAGTCATAGAAACTTAACGCTTCAAATCATGTAAGAACAAAGTATTGTTTTGTTATTTTTGTGAAAGCATTTAAAAACATCAAGGTAGATTAATTTTTTTTTTTCTTTTTAATCATTTGTTTTATCGAAGAAAACTACATAATTTTCATTTCATTTTTTTACAGTGATATGTTTTAGGATCTTTTTTTTTGAAAAATGAAAAATGAAAAACGAAAAAAGAAAAACGATGATCTTTTCTCTTTTCTCTATTTTTTTTTTTTTATTTGTTTTCTTTAAAAGATCCGATTTATATATGGTTAGTTTATAATAAATAATAAATTGCACTAAAACTCCTCTACTTAAAAAAAAAAAAAAAAAAACGAAACACAGCAAATAAATATGACAACACATTTTTTTGTGTTTTTCTTTAGTGAAATTACCTTATTGCACATTGTCAACACTCCACTATAGATCTATCGTGTAATTATTGTTTAAACTATCGATTATCAACTATCTTATATATACATATATATATATATACATGCTATTTTTTTTTGGGGTCCATTGATTTTCCACACGACGACAGTGTAATCCCTTTCCGTATTTTATCTGAGTCGATTTAATGCTTTAAAAAGATTTAATTTGAAGTACTTTCGTTTACAGTTATGTATGTAATTTGAAGGGATTTGGAACATTTGGAGTTGTCTATTTCATTTTATGTGATTTCAGATTATGTGAATAAAATAATTCAAATAGAGTGATTCATATAAAGTGATTCATAAAAAATGAAAACCATTTGATATAATAATAGACGCATGTACACCTTATATTGATTTGTAACGAGTGGTTGTTTATCCCATTTCATTTTTTTATTTTACGTTTCCATTGTAATGTTACATATTTTATGATGTGCTCCGTTATTTAAATTCTTACAGTTTTTATTTGGATAGACGTGTGTTGCTGTCATTAAACTCCATCTCTTTTATATTAGAGTCGTAGTTTATTACTGTTTCACTGATATTTAATAGACATCTAAACAATTAATTACACAAAACTTATAAGATTTTTTTTTTAAAATAAATATATAGAGTAAAAAGATGTTAAATGTGTAAAAACCGTTAAACTAAAAAAACTCATTGTTTACTTGATTCTATGTATATATATATATATATATAGAAGAACAAATCCATAGGGAACAAATAGGCAGAAAAAAGAAGGAGAAAGAACAGAAATAGGTTAGACAACAAAAAACAGAAAACAGAAAGAGAAAAAGAAAAAGTGAAACTTTTTTTTTATTTCTTTTTTTTATTTTTTATTATTAAATTATGAGATCTTCTGTGAAGCAAAAAGGTTTTAACAAAAAGATGAAACTACATCAGCTTAACGCATATACCCATTTAGGAGAAAATAAAGAAGGTGATGATTTAATGAATTATCATGGAGAACATGTTACAACGGAAGTAGAGAGAGATTCTGATTTGGAAGAAGACGGAATAGAAGAAAAAGATGATGAGGGTGATGATGATGATGATGATGATGATGATGATGATGATGATGACGAGGGTGATGATGATAATGATGATAATGATGATAATGTATCTTTAAAAAATAAAAAACATTTTTGCAATACAGAAAAAAACAAAAGAAATAAAATAAATAAAAATGATTCTAAAAAACAAATGAACGAAATGATTATGACTTCCAATTTTAGTAATGAATCCATTTCGAAGGAAAGTGAAAATGGTACAGATAGTGATAATGAAGAAGAATTCGAAAGAAACGGTCTCAAAAATGATGGTACTTTTTCGGAGTATGATTTGAGGCACAACAAAGAAGGTAGAATACATAAGGGATATCACCTGGAAGAATCAGAGTCCGATTTCAAATGCAGAACTGGTAGTGACTATTTTGAAAAAGAAAATTTTAAGAAAAAGAGGAAAGGAAGCAAAGCGGACAGTATTTATAAGAAAAATTGTAAAAAAAAAATTTCCAAAGGTGTTTCAAAACAATTACAAAGACTTTTATTACACGCCAATATAAATAATACGAAACAAAAAGTATATAATAAAGACACTATGTGTATGGGAGGAATTGATGATTTCCATTTAGTGGGAGCGATAACTGAATATGCAAATATAAGAGAAGAAAATATAGAGTTAAATGAAAATTGTAGAAAAAAACAAGAGAGCGATATAATTATAAATGATAAAACAAAAGAACATTTTGATACAGCAAAATTAGATTGTATGGATAATACACATACGAATTATGATGAACATATATATAACTCAGAGTGTACAAATAAACTTAACAATGTTACCACTTATTGTAAACAATTTCCAAATGAAACTACTTATAATGATACGAATTACGAAGAAACGAATTATAAAAAAGAAAATTCTAATTGTAAAAATAATAATTGTAAAAATTATAATTGTAAAAATGAAAATTCATTAAAATGTGAACCTGAAGAAAACGGTTTTGACTCTACTGAAATTTTCTATCCAGAAAAAAAATACGTGATAAATAAACATATATCAATAGAAATGAAAAATACAATTTTAACGGATAATAATAATTGTAATCAATGGAATATAACAAATACAAAAGAAAATGATGATATGGCTTCTTATTATAGTCAGAAAACATATAATCCAAATGGAAGTGATGTAAATGAAGATTTTCAAGGAAATACATTTGCTTTGAATAATGTGAACATAAATGATTTATATAATTCGGAAACGGAAACAACAACAGGAGAAACAGATTTAGCGAACACACAAAACAGTTCCGATTTCTTGATAAATACATATAACAAAAAAAGAAATATCGATTTTTTATACAATTTTCTAAAAAAGTCGAAAATAGGAAAAAACAAAAAAAAGAAAATGGAATTACGAGAAGTAAACAGTGAACACAAACAAAGGTCTCACTTTTTTAAAGATAAAGAAAAAATGAAACAAACGCCAGTCAAAGAGGTTTTATATACAGATAGTTGTATAACATTTGGAAATACAGAAGTAGCAGAAGAAGAAGAAGAAGAAGAAGAAGAAGAAGAAGAACAACAACAACAACAACAACAACAGTTACAAAGAAATCAAAAATTAAAATATAAACATATAGAAAACAAAAGAATTACAGAAAGCAGAAATATACACGAAGAGGAAACAAAAAAAAGAAAAAAAAATTAAAAGGTACAAATAAAAAAAAATCAAAAATATCAATGCGTTTATTAAAAGATATGCAAGATAATGAATCTATAAAAAAGTGGAAGCAAAAATTACGTTTGATACAAAAAGTGGCATCGGATGACAAAAAAAAACAAAAATTCATGTACTCGTTTTTGTAGTGTTCTTATGTTTAAACATTTTTATTAATTATGATAGTGGAATATTACCTGTATCACTCAATCAAATAACAAAAGATTTTAATTTAAGTGTAACATTACAGGGATTAATGGGAGCAATGCCATATATAGGATTAACTCTAGCGAGTTTTTTTCTTGGAACTTTATTGCAAAAATATGAACAAAAAAAAATTATTGCAAATTCAATGATATTAAATATAATAAATATATCTGCTTCATTTTTATGTACAAATAAATATCTCTTTCTTTTTTTAAGACTTCTTTATGGAATTACACATTCTGTGTTAATCATATATATTCCGGTTTGGGCTGATGAATATGCTCCCTCATTAAATCTAACCTTTTGGTTAGGTCTTATTCACATATCAACAATTATAGGAATTACGATTGGTTATCTATGTACAGGTTTATTAATATTGTTTGAATATTCTTGGATGTATTCTTTATTAATACAAGCCTGTTTTCTATCGTTGTTTTCTATTCTTCTCTTTGGGATTCCAAAAAGATTTATCAATATTTCAGACATTTCCAAAAATCAAAATTTAAATAATATATCAAAGTACACTATTTTTGACACAGACACAGCAGATGGAATAAATGATATAGAAGAAGAAGATCAAACTTTAGGTGTAGGGGATTCGAAAAAATTACACGGACCATCTGACATATCTACATTATCTACTGCAGCTACGGTTACACCAATAACCGATGACAGTGAAGCTACCACTGATATATATGATAATAATACTATAATTATTTATATATCACATAATACAAATAAAATTGAAGATTTAGATGATTTTAATGACATTGCAGATAAACAGACAACTCAGATTGTTGGAGAATTGAGAATGGAACCTAATATGTTATATAATAAAAGAATTGGGGTTTTTCAAAATGTGATATACAAAGCCAAAAAAACGTATTTCATTTCATCTATAGCATCCATACTTAGGTAAGTGTTTTTCTTTTTAGTTTATTATTTTTATTTTTTTAGTTTTTTGCTGTTTTGTTCTTGTATTATACAATTTTCACTTTTATATTTGTATTCATAAGTTTATGTATTCATTTGTTCTTGTATTATACAATTTTCACTTTTATATTTGTATTCATAAGTTTATGTATTCATTTGTGTATGTATTTATCTGTTTTGGTATTTATTTATTTTCTTATTCATCTGTTTTGGTATTTATTTATTTTCTTATTCATCTGTTTTGGTATTTATTTATTTTCTTATTCATCTGTTTTTTTATTCATCTGTTTTCATTTTCCTTTTTACAGATGTCCTTTATATATGTGGCTTGTCTGCTCTCTCTGTAATCTCTTTTTTGTTGTTATTGGAATTTTTTTTTGGTCGACCAAATTTTTTACAAATTATTTGAACATTGGTTCTCTAGAAGCTATGTTTTACTTTATTGGTACTTCATTGACTGCTCCAATTATAGGTAAAAAGAAAAATAAGTAAAAGTGCAATAGATGGATTATATAGAAATAGTGATTTGCCAAAAAAATAAAAAAATAAAATAATAAACAAAAAATAAATAATAATAATAATAATAATAATAATAATAAATCCTATTTTCTTCGGACTGTTTATATTTCTTCGTTTTTTTTTTTTTTTTTTTTTTTCATTTTTTATAGGTATCTTATTGGGAAGTAAAATTGTAGATAAATTTATTGGTGGGTACAAAGAATACAGAAGCAGACTGAAGACCTTATATTTTTGTATTTTTAATTCTTTTATTACATCATTAATGGCTTTAATGATTTGCATTTTTGACAATTACAAATTTACTTTGATATTTACTTGGGCCATTCTGTTATTTGGTGCCATGCTACTACCTCCAATAACAGGAATAATACTATCTACTGTAAAATCAGAGCGAAGATCTTTTGCTTCGGCTTGTTCTATGTTTTTGTATAACATATTTGGATATGCTTTAGGTATAAATTATATAAAAAAATAAAAAATGAGTGAGTGAAAATATTTTTAGGTTTTGTAAATTGAAAAATAACGAAAATGAAAGAAGGGATAATATATACAAGTATTTCGACAGAGAGATAGACAATCAGATAGATAAACAATTAGATATAGAAAGAAACATAAACAAATGAAAAATTCTGATCATTTATTTTTTTTTTATTTACATCTACACATAGTATGTTAACGTTTTTTTTTAATTTTGTTAGGCACATTTTTCCCAGGTTTTATTGTTGATTTCTTTAATGTTAGCGAAGTTATTAGTATCAAGGTAAAAAACTTTTATACAAAAAAAAAAAAATAATATAAAAATGTTAGGAAAGAATAAAAGGAAATAATAAAATAACACGAAAATAATAAAAAAACAATTATAGACAAATTAAAAAAAGAAAATGTGAAGTGAAGTGAAATGAAAGGAAAAATAAAAGTTGAAAAATGATGAACATGTTAATCAAATTATTATGCACACATACATAACCAAACATATTTAAATAATATTCAAAATGTTTTTTCTCTAAAACACTGTAGGTTGTTTATTTATGGACATTTCTAGGTTTGTTCAATTTATGTGTTGCCACATTTTTTGCTAAAAGAAAGAAAAGTTTCTAAGGACTTTTTTTTACCGTTTAGTTGATACTAAAAAACGAGATAATTAAAGTTAAACAAATATACAATGATGTAAATCGTTCAGGATCATTCTTTTTTAATTTTAAGTTGGTCCATAACTTTTTTAGTATTTTTCCAATAGTACAATATCTGCCAAGGAAGGTTATTAGGAAAAGATATAAACAATATAGAACGTAACAGAATAAAAATTATAAAATAGAGAATACAAAATATAAAATATAGAGAATGGGAATGAAAATAATGTAATAATGTAATAAAAGAAAAGAGAAAAAGACGGTTATTTATTTTTTTCCGTTTTTTTCCTTTTTTTCTTTTTTTTGAAAAAAGAAGGAGAACATATTGTTTTTTAATTTATTAACTAGAAGGTACGTACCTGACAGACACATGTCAAATTTATAAGGGCGAGAAAAATACAGTTGACCTAAATGGGACAAAAAGCAATTCAGTTAATCATTGTTAATAAAGTTGACACAATGAAACAAAGAATTATATAGAAAAAAATGAATAATTGAAATTCTTAAATTATCATCTGTACATATATAAAATTTTATAAAAACAATGTGTTCGTTACTTTTAAAATTTTATTTGCTTTAAATCATTTTAAAATTTTTTTTTTCTGTTTTCTTTTCTTTTTTAAATATTTTTTTAAATATTGTTTTAAATGTTTTCTTAAATATTTTTAAAATGTTTTTTTAAATATGGTTTCATGTATTTTCATGTTTTTTTTGTTTTGCTTTTGTTTTGTTGTATTCACATTGATATATATATATATATTTTTTTTCTTTTTTTTATGTTTACCAAATATATTTTGTTTGTTGTGCTAAAAATGACAGTAAAAATTCGGGCTACTTTGCCCCCTAATGTGATTGCATAGGTTATTAGAGATAAATTTCCTGTATGTTTATTTTTAAAATTTAAATAAATTTGTGGAATTTTACAAAAGCATCCTATAAATAAAAATAAAAATAATATCATATCCATAATATATATACATAATATATATCCACAATATAATAGTAGTAGCAGTACTAGAAGTAATAATAGAAGTAGTATGTATAATAATAATAAAAATAAATAAATGAGGTATCATCTAATGTAGTTTATTTTGTATACATATAATATATAATATATAATATATAATATATAATATATAATATATATGAATCTTTTAAAGAATTTACCCATTGGTATTAAAACAACGCCAAGAAAAGTAATTACTTTTGGAGGTGCAAAGTGTAGTAAATAGAATGTATATGATATATAAAGTAAAACTTTTAAAGTTTTCACAAATGTAGAAAATTGTTTGCTATACATCCACATC
>LSRZ01000390.1:0-16555 GCA_001625125.1 Haemoproteus tartakovskyi | reverse complement strand
GTTCATATGTAAAAATACATTTGCCTGTTTCTCTAAACGTACTTCTGCTTCAAGGTAAAAAATAGTTCTTAACCATTTCGCTGGGGTAATTTGAAAAACTGTACAATGTCTTTTAGGGGGATTTTTGTATTACGTTAATAGATTTTTTTTTTTTTTTGAATTATTGTAAAATAACCGAAATATCATTTTTTTTTTTTTTTCTATTTCTTCTTTCTGTTTTTTTTATGAAATGACAAAGAAATACTTTTTTCTAAACATTACAGGACATTTTACAAGTTCAAAAATAAGTTTTGCAAGTGAAAAAGAAAGTGAAACTGGAGGTGAAAACAGCTATTCTGTAGCAACTAAAGTATTCCGAAAAAACATTTTTTCCAGTATGTCCACACCTTTGTTCAGAACAGATCCTTTTGAAAGATGCGAGTTTGATGCGGGAGAAAATAAATAAACCAACAAAGGGATCATTAGAACTGAAAAAGTTTTTTTTTTGTTTTTTTTTTAAATTAAAAAAAAAGATATTGAACAAATGATAGAAAACATATTCACCTAGTTGTATATTTGCCTGTAGTTCAAACTACTTGAAAAATATAGGCCAAGTTTTAGTCGTGCATGTCAAAACAGAAGGAACTTCTAAATGAACTATTATTCCATACTGTGCGTTTTGCTTTTTGTCAATTTAAAAGGAAAACATTATAATTTGAAAGAAGTCTAATTTTTGATTTAGAGATTACACTATTTTTCTTAAAGATAAGAAAAATGAAAGATAAAATAATCCGAAAGAGAAAAGGTATATGAAAAGGAAAATATATAAATAAAATATCTTTAGAGGGTTATGTAAAGTTTATACAAACATATGGTAGTTTTATAGAAGATTGTGTTTTTTTTTTTTCTTTAACCGATCGGATAAATACACATATTATATGGATAATAGGTGTAGGTGTGTAGTTGTATGTATGAATGGATGTATGTATAATAGTATAGTAGTATGACCATTAAAGGGTTGATTCAATTTATAAATAGGAAAATACCGAAAACTATTCAGAAGATTGAGGATATAAAAAGTTTTACGGGTAAGAAATTTATTATAGATGGCACTTTTTACATTTATAAATTTATGTATGTGGCTTGGAAAAATATAATTAATGACAAAAATCGAGAAAAGAAATTTCGAAGTAATAGTATAACAACGCATATATTAATAAAACATTATATAATAAAAAGAAGTATACAGTTGTTGAAAAATCAACATGAGTATTTAAAGTCCTTAAATATTAATACTCTGTATATAATTGAAGATATTGGGGCTCGTTCGAAATTACAACCAGTTGATTTTAAGTGTAAAAAGCATGTTTGGAAAGAAAGAGAAATATTAAGGAAAAAAAAGAAACTATTCGATATTTTAAATTGGGATATCTCTTATTATGGATTTAAAAGTGAAGAAGAAAAGGAAGAAGAGGTAGATGATAATAATGAAAATGATGAGGGACACGACTTTTTATTGGAACCAGAAAGTGATATGGACTTAATGAAAAAAAGTGAAACAAGAATGACGAAAAAAGAAAACAGTGATGACGACATAAATGATAGAAACGTAATAACACTAAGTAATAATAATAATGATAATAATAATAATAATAATAATAATGGATCGGGTTCTAAAATTAGTGAAAGTATTATAACTGATGAAGATTTGCCTTTGTTTAATAAACAAATGTATAATTTTTATAAAGAAAAGAAAAAACCTAAAAAATGTAAAATGGAAGTTATTTTAGATGATGGAGTAGAGGATATATTTAAAAAAAATATCTTTATTAAAATAAATTCTCAGACAGCTAATGATATATATAACCATTTATTATTAGAAAATATTCCTATTTTTATTACTAAGAATGATGCTGAAAAAGAATGTGCTATTCAGTGTTCTCATGAAAAAGATATTGTTGTGTCTGACGATATTGATGCTCTGGCTTTTGGGGCACCGAATTTAATGAGATTTATTTCAAATAAAAAAAAAAGGCATATTATAAATAAACAAGAATTATTAAATCAGTTGGATATTAATTATGAGCAGTTTATAGATTTTTGTATTTTATCTGGTTGTGATTACAGTGGGAAAATTCCAGGAATAGGACCAGCTAAGGCACATGAAATAATTAAAAAGTATGATACCATAGAAAAGTTTTTAAATTCTAATGCATTTGAAAAATTTAAAAATTCAAAGTTGTTTCGCCAAAAGTTATTAGAAACGTCTATGACTTTAGATGATTATATTGTTAATGAATTTACATATGAGCAAGCAAGAAAAGTATTTTTCAATTCCTATTGAAATGGATCGAACATACTGAATATGAAACGAACATATTGAATATGAAACGAACATACCGAATATGGAATTAACATACCGAATATGGAATTAACACATTGAATATAGAGCAAACACAATGAACGCTGATTATTCCTTGTTCGTGTACATTACGCGAAATTATTTTAATCATTTATGTTATCAACTATTTTTCTAGCATCCCATTTTTTCATTATCCCATTTTCCTATGTTCCTTTTTATTTTACCTTTTTCTTCTCATATGTTGAGACACACTTCTGTTGGAAAATATAAAAAACTTATAAAAGAAATATATACATATATATGTACTTATCATCAATATGATTAAAATGTATTTTAGTGGCTTATTTGCAAAAAAACTTATAAAATATACTTTTGTTTATAGAATCGTTTTTATTCGTTGATTTAGAAATTTTTTTTTTTTTAAATGATAGAATATGTGTTTCGATAAAGTCGTATATATTTTTTTTAATTTAAAAGTATTCATTTGTTCAGTTGTACAAAATGATGCTTCAGCATATTTTGATAATTGTTTTATTGCTATTTTTATCTTAGCCTATTTGATCGTTTGTTGCTAACATTTTATAAATATTTAATCGGAAACTATTTCTTTTTCATTTTTTTTTTCTTTTAAAATAACATCTTTTTCTAAATTCCATTTACAAAAAAACGGAAAGCACTAATTGTACGAATAGGAATGTGTGATGTTGTGTGTCCCATTGCTATTATTTTTTATATTTATAAAAGAGATGGTTTTACCGGAACAAAAGAAAACATTCTGAATACTTTACATTTGTAACAACTCAGAAAAATATTTCGTTTCTAAAAATGTTCCAAATGTTCCAAATGTCCCAAATGCCCCATTCTTTAAGAGTACGCAAAAACTTTTAGTATACTAAAAAAAAAGAAAAGAAAAAGGAGAAACCATATTATTTTTTTTTTAAAATAAAACATTACATATATCATGATTATGCAACATAACATATGATGTGTGTCATCAATCTTTTCCTGCTAACGATATTTGTAACAATATTTATAACAATCTTTATAACAATATTTCTAACAATCTTTGTAACAATATTTATAACAATATTTATAACAATAGTTCTAACAATATTTATAACAATCTTAATAACATACACTTTGTTAGTTTTATTTCAAACTGAATTTATCACAATTTTCAAAAGAGACTGAAAAGAAAGTGACAAGACAAAAAAGAAAAAGTAAAAGCAAAACTGTATATGTTTCAGAAGTAAATTGATTAATAACCAAATACATTTTTCGGTCGTTTAAAAACAAAGCTACTGTCAACATGAAACCAAATAGAAAAAAAAAAAACATTTATGCGTCACTGATACATCCCAATAATATTGTGCTTCTTGATATAAATAATTCCATTTTACAGTTCGTTAATTAGCATTTTTGGAAATAAGCACCCAATATATATTTTTCCATACATAGAAAGTAAAATGTCAAAAACGACATTTTTATTCTAGAGAAAAAACAAAAAAATCTAAAAAGAATTAAAAATAATGAGATGACCAAAAACGAAAAAAATACTATATATAAGAGTGTAAAAAAATAAGATATAAACAATTTCATACATATAAATTCCTAAAAGAAGCGCCTTTTTATTTTTTCTTTTTTTTTTAGAAACGTGCAATATCCTCTCCACTTGTACAGTACAATCGAAGCAAAGGTTTCATTGGGTCCTTAAGAAGAACATATTTCCCATCCTGTTTTGTTGCCAATATATCTGCGACATATCTTACAATACCCCATACGTTTTCATATTTAAGCCCTATTTGTGTTGATAGATCCTTTGTTTTATGTGATTGAATAGCTAAAATACAGTGATGCTCATTGTCGTTTAATAATTTTCTAGATATAAAACCTAATTTAAAATCATCACAACCACTTAATAAAGCTTGACAAATAAATTTTTGTAGTTTTGTTGTGTTGTTTTTAATTTCATTTGCTAGAAGTGCCCCTTTTTGATTTTCAATTTGAGATCTCCAATTTTTGTGACTTTTAATATCATACTCATTAAATGTACATACATAAATATAGGAATTGTTGTTTCCCTTGTTTTTCGAATGTGCTTCTCCTCTTGTTATAATAGTATATGTTTTTTTATTGGAACTGTAAGTTAAAGGTGGTAAAAGAATTTTTCTATATCTATAAACAGTATATAAAGATGCGTTATTATCTGTATTTTTAAATGTATCTGTTTCATACTCTTCTGCTACTTCTTTTAATAATACTTGTTTTCGAAATTTTTGATTAATTTTGATAGCTTCTAAACCTAAAGCATGTAAACTGTTAATTTTATTTTCACATTCATAAGAAGGAGCATCTGCTGAGTTTTCATTTACTGTCAATAAATCAACAATGGATTCTTCATCTTTATCAAAGATAACCGTATTTCCTTTTTTTCGTATCAATAAATGCCAAGAATATTTGGACTGAATTGCTGTCATCAGAAAAGATATAAGTAAATCGGTCGCGGCTATAATCAGAGTACTTTCTTCTTTGGGATTTTTTTTTTTTCTTCTTCTTTAGGATTTTTTTCTTTTTCTTCTTCTTTTTCTATAAGGTTCATTATGGTTTTATCATCTTTTGTAGTTGTGGTAAAACAATCAGCATCACTTATTGTATTCAATAGATTAGGTGGCGTTTTTGCATTAATGTTATCTATTTTTTTATCATAGTAATATACTTTTCCCTTAAAAAGAATATCTTCCATTTTTAATTGATCTACATTAATTATTTTTTTCTGTAAATCGTTAAACAGCATTTCCGCTTCCACTTGCCAATGAGGAGTTGGTTCAATACTCCATTCTGTAAACAATCTATGACGTGCATTGATTCTTGCTCGTTTGGCTTGCTGTAACATTTTTTGTTTTTTTTGTTCTGCCGACTTTACTTTTCCACTGTATAAAGCATCTTCTTCTTGTTGTTTTTGTGTAAATGCTTCTGTTGTAATTGTTTGATGCGATTTTTTTTTTGTAAACAATCCTCCTTTATTTTTTGGCAAAGGTCTTATATCTACTGTTTGAAACTCTAACTCTTCAGGTTCTACAGCATCTTCTGTATTGGTAGCTCCTCTACTAGATTCTCTGGTTCCTTTATGATGAACATTATAAGTGAAATCACAAACTCGTCCAATTCTTTCAAATCTCATAGAAGGCTCAAACTGATATTTTTTCAGTTGGGGTATACAGACATTCACCATTTGCTCATTTTTTGCGTCTGGACCCCATGTCCTAACGTTATCAACAACTGTTATTCGAAAAGGTACCATGAGGCTCAATATAGTACTTTAGATGATATCACTTACAAGTGTTATGGATTTCGTACAATTTTTAATTTTATATTAGTTCAACACAGAAGTATAAGCAACAATAGAATAAGACATAAGGAGAACAAAAGTTTAGAGAGATTACAACAAATAAAAATTAAAAATTAAAAAGAATAGAAAAAAACAAACAAATATAGGCACAAAAAGACAATGAGTGTAATAATGTTTCAAATTCAATTATGTTCGTACATAAAATGTCTAATTTTTATGTTAACCGATCATTCATTTCATGAACTGTTTCTTTTTTTTTTTAATAATTTATTGCTTTGTTTTTTTATTCTGGAGGGTATTTGGGGGTTATCTTTTTTTTTTTTATATTTTTATTTTTTTCTTTTATTTTTTTGTTTTGTGTTTCTTTCTTTCTTTCTTTCTTTCTTTTTTTCTTTTTTTCTTCCTTTCTTTTCTGCTTCCTGGTTTTGGTGGTTATTAAAATATTGGGAATGAAAAAAATAAAAAAAGCAAAAAAAAAGTACGCAGCTGTAAAAACAAAAGAAAGTATATAAAAAAGTAACACTACTCCCATAAATAAATTATGTATTACTATTTGCATGTCCTTTATATGTTTGATTTGTAGTATATATTCATGTGTTTATGTATTCACTGAAAAAACATTCCTGTTTCTTTTATCCAGTGTGATTATTTCATTTTTTATGATTGTATATATAAATATGTAAACATTTTAAGGTGTTTTGTTCTTTTTCATTGCTTTATGTTTTGCGTATAAATTTTACGTGATGTTGACTTTTTTTTTTTTTTTTTTGAGGATTATATTTTCTGTTTTTTTTTTTTTTTGATGGGCTATAAGTGCTTTAAAAATTAAATATTTCTGTAAGACACATAAAGCAAATTGTGACACTTGAAGAAAAAAATTATATATTTGGTATAGCTACAAATGGATAAAGGATGTAGCACCTTTTAGCGTGTTATGATTTTTTTTTCTTTTGTTAAGTGGTACTGGGCTTTTCTCATATGCACTTTCTCGGACTTATTCTGTGGATTAGGAATTTATTGAGATGAACTAAAGAAACCAAACGGAAATGAAACGGAAATGAAAACCGAAGCAGTGCCTATATCAGAAAATGTCTTCAAAGCAGTTCATGATTGTTATTCACAAATTTTAGGAAATAGATAAGTTACAGACAGATTCTATTTTATGAAATAAGGGAAACAGAAAACAAGAAAAGAATTCCCTAAAAAATAAACGATTGATTATAGATAATTTATTTTTTTTTTTTTTATTCATAACACACTAGTAAACTAAATTGTATTTTTGTTTAAAATTTTTTTACGAACTTTCATATTTTTTTATTTTAAAGTCACAAATAATCTTATTACCCCAGTTACCATCTTATCGAACAAGTCAACAGACAAATATTTCAGTGATAGGTGATAGATCAACAAATACAATGTATTAAAGCACATATCATTACAACGAACTGGTGTTAGAAATAAAATATAACAAAAACAGTTGTCTATAAATTTTTTGTAGTCTCGTCTTTTTTTTTTCTTTTTTTTTTTTCGCGATAAACATAGCCATACTTATTACTTTGTAGTTTTGTTTTTTTTTAAAAAAATGATAAAATTTAAAAATGTATTACGAAATAGAGAGTTTCATATCTGTAAGAAACTTGAAATAAAAAAGGACGATCTTCTAAACAAAAATACACATAAAGATGTTTTAAGTGTAAGCAGTTTTTATTTTTCTACTTCAAAAGAAAATGAGAAACAAAAGATAGTAGAAAATGTTCCGAAACAAAAAAGGAAAAAGAAATATTTTCGGAAATTCGTTTTTTTAACGATATTTTCATCTTATGGGATTTATAATGGACTGAACTGGTATGAAAAAGACGAGAAGTTAAAGAAAGAAATTTTGAAGTATCCTTATGTAACCGAAATTATAGAAAAACAATTAATACCATTTAAAAATTGTTTTGATAAATTTTTAAAAAAGGGTAAAGAACACATAAAACTCCATACGCAAAATGTCGAATCGGTAGAAGAATTTTATTATATGCTGAAAGCTATGTTTTTAAAAATTTGTGACAATATTAAGGAGTTTTTGATGAATTTCGAAATAAACACTTCTATAAAACAAAAAAATGATGAGCAGAGGCGAATACCGGAATTGGAGAATTTAGAAAAAAAAAAAAAAACTGATAAGGAGGATGACAAAACTAAAACACAAATTTATCCACAGTCTTTTGAATTTAAAGAACTAAAGGAATTAAAAGAACGAACAGAATTAAAAGAACCAAAAGAATTAAAAGAATCTACAAAATCGACTTTGGATGAATCTTATTCCGATAGATTAAACAATGTGGCACAGTTCGATACAAAAATAGAAATGGAAAGAAGTGACCATTTGTACAACAAGGAAAATTCATTAGAAATTGAAAAAATGAAATCCAGTGTACCAGAAGACGCAGTATGGTCTTTATACGATAAAAATGAAGATCATGAAATAAGATTTCCTATATATTTTGATGAGAAAGAGAATATGTATAAAAGCCTTTTAGATGAACAGAAAACAAATGATAATGATATAAAGAATAGTGACAAAAAGAATAGTGAAAAAAAGAGTAGTGACAAACATAGTGATAACATAGTGAAAGAATTGGAACAAAATCACAATAAATTAGAAAAAAAAGAAACAGATTTTGAAATTTTCGAAAGATCCAAAAATGCTGATTTTAAGAATTCTTTAAAAAGAGAAGCGTATAATAATGAAACATTTATACAACATCCAGAAAGCGAACATCAAGAACATTGTAAATTAACAGATGCTTTTGGAGATGCATGGATCAGTAAAAGCACGTTTGAAACAGAACAACAAGTCAATGCAGAATATATATCTATTCCTGAAAGACAGAAAGAATTAATGAAGAAAGTTCATAACCATTCTCATTACTCCGAAAGAGCAACTAAAAAATATGATACTAGTGAGGGCAATAAAATTACATTGTCAAAGGAAAAGAGTTTGACAAAAGAAAAGAATTTGACAAAAGAAAAGAATTTGACAAAAGAAAAGAATTTGACAAAAGAAATGTTAGACAAAAACATATTTGATAATATGTTGAAGAATGGTGATATGGAACATTTTAATGAACTTGTAGAAAAAGAAAAAATGAATGTAAAAATAAATGAAAAAGGACCCATTACATCAAAAGATTTTCATGAAAGCGATCCGAAGAACATGATAATTGATAAAAGTGGGGATTTGTTAAATGATGATATAAATCAAAATTTTCATAAAAACAAAGAAAACAAAGAAAATAGGGAAAATAGAGAAGATAAGGAAGATAAGGAAAATAGGGAAGATAGGGAAGACAACAACAATGAACTGATTGCAATTCGTGTAAAAGGTTTTCCATCTAGTAACTTTTTAAAAGAGCATGTAAAAAATTTTGAAAAAGAGATGCAGGATTTGAATGAAAAGGAATTAAAAGAAAAGCTTGTTCAGATGTTCATAAACGAACTAATAAGTGCAAAATACAAAGATGTTATAGTAAACGAAGAAAAAGAAATGTTAAAAAAAACATTGCGGATAAAATATAACGAGTTATTTTTAGCGCAGAAAAAAAAGTTGCAAAAGGAATTACGAACAGAAATGTTAAAGCAATTAAAAAAAGAAGAAACAATATTAAGAGAAAAATACGAAAAGGAAAAAAAAGATATGGAAAAAAATATGATTCAGTTGAAAAACGCCGAAATGGATAGAGAGAAAAGAAAAATAACAAAAGAAGTGGAATTAATAGAACAGAATTATTTAAGAAAAATGAATAATTACGCAAGTGACATAAATATGATAAAAGAAAAATATTATAATGAAGAATATAGAAAGAAAAATTTAGAATCTTTGAATGTTATTTTAAATCAAATGCTACATTTACAGAATTGTTTAATTCATAATTTCCCAATAGAAAAAATATTACCTGAATTACAGAATAATTTAGAAAAAGATTTTTTTTTAAAGAATGTTTTAAAAGCTCCATCCTCCGATTTTTTTACACAAAAATATAAAATAACCAATGAACATCAGCAATTGAAAAAGGAATTTTATTCTTTGTATAATGAATGTGTAAAAGAAGCGTTTGTACAAAATGATTCGAATTTTTTGAAAAAACAGTTTAATAAATTGTTATCTTATATATATATTCATTATGAAAAACCCATGAAATACATGTTAATGCGTTCTTCAGAAAATTCCATTTTGAAACGAAATTTGTTAAATTTATCTTATGCTTCTACTAATATAGAACAGAATAATTTAGTAGAGGCAATGAAATATATAAATGAGTTAGAAGGAAGTTGTCGTAACGCATACGTTTCTTTTAATGAGCAAGTGAAAAATATGATTCTTTTTCGATTATATTTGCGTATAGCAATTTCGCGTTTGATGCTTATGAGTAAAAATATGCAAAATATGCAAACTGTGTCATAATTTCTTTTTCATAATTTGTTTTTTTTCTATTTAAAACTTTCATATTTTGTTAAAATTTTTCTTTATATATCAGTTTTCCTTTGTCCTTACATGGTTTAATTATTTATTTATTTTTTTTTATTTTTATTTTAATTTTTTTTTCTGTCTTTATATATATATGTATATGTATTAATTCCTTATACTTTTTTATGTCGTTTCTTTTTTTTTCTATGGTTAACATGATATATACTAGTAGACTGCATCACCTGTTTCATCTTTTCTAATATAGACTAATGTAGACATACTTTTGTTATTTTGTCTAAAAACGAAACAAAAAGTGTATTTCAGCAATCGATTATATTACAGCTTTTCATATATATATATATATATATATTTTTTTTTTTTAAATACTTAAAATATTAGAAACCGTTTTCTATTTATATTGAAAAATATCTATATTGACAAATATTTATTTTGACAATTATCTATATTGATAAATATCTATATTAATAAATATCTATATTGACAAATATTTAATTTGACAATTATCTATATTGATAAATTTACAAAACATTTCATTCATTTTAATTTTTTTGATAGAAAAATAACTTCAGCAGAAATACTGACAGATTGAAAATACCAACAAACGCATTTCTAGTACATAACTCATTGTGAAATTTCCAACAGTGGTTAAAATCAGAATTAATTTAAAAGAAAAATATAAAGGGGGAATTTTAATTTAGCATCTTTCATTGTTCCAATAAAAAAAAAAAAAAAAAATAAAAGTTCATTTCTAAATTAGCTATGCATTATTACAATGTTCTTTATTTTTTATGATATCATTCATCTATTCCTTTTTTTTAGGTTGCCCTTTATGTAAAATGAATTTTGTACTTGTATTATAATTCCATATTGGAACTATTCATAAAAATGTCATTCCAATGAAAAACAAACGACGAATTTAAAAAAAGTGGAATTTAAAAAAAGTGAAATTTAAAAAAAGTGAAATTTAAAAAAAGTGAAATTTAAAAAAAAAAAGAATAGAATCAAAGAATTGGAAACATGAATAAATAATATAAACATTACAAGCCGAGCAAAGAAATAAGAAAAATATTGTGTTAATTTTTATTTTAAAATATAATCATTTAAAATATTCTTGGATACAACAGTTATTGACTTAATAATTTATTCTGATTGGACCTTCATTTATGTTTTTGCTATCTTCCCTTTTTTACAAAATTTGCTATATTTGTTATTTTTTCTCGAAGTTTTGGTGTGATTTCTGGTTTAGCTCTTTGGTGAATTTCTAAATGTTTTAAAATTTGGGCAGCTCTGTACCAATTAATGTCTGAATTTTGTCTTAAACACATAAATAAGCTTTTTTTACCTTCTAATATCATTCCTCTACTTTCCTTCAATTTCCTTGAAGCTTCAATTGATAACCTTTCTTGTTTCTTGGCATCCTTATAATTTTGACTTTGTTTAACACCATACGGAATTTTCTCTTTTATTTTTTTCGCCAAAGAAATTTGACAGCGGAACATTTTTTTTTTTGATCAATCTAATATCTGAGTAAATTTCCCAAATGTCTTAACAGTTCATTTTGCATCAGTTAAGTGTTGTTTAGTTGAGTCGGTTTGACTTAATACAATTATATTCAGTTTTGTTCTTTAAGGTTTTCCTAATTCCCTCTTTTATTTAATTTTCTCATTTAACCTTTTTTATGTTATCCTATATTTATTTTATTATTATTTTTTTTTTTTTTTTTTTGTTTATGCTTTCTTCTCCTCTTTGGTTTCCTGGGATTTGTTTTTACATCTGTCGGATCCTTTTCAGGTTCCTTTTTAACTTTTCTTTTTAACTTTTTTTCATCTGTTGAATTTTTGGGTTAACTCAGAAATCAAGGAAAAGAGAAAATACATATGTAAGTAAACACAATTGTTGAAACAAATTAGTTTCGTTCAATTAAATAAAAACAAATGATATCCAAACCTGTCCAAATTAAACACCCCCATAACATAATTAAACTTTGTATTTTAATGAATAAATAAAAAAATTATTTTTTTATATATTTGTCCTTTTAAAACATATTGTAACTTAAAAACGATAGATCCAGTAATTTTTTTTTTATATTATCTTATTTTTTTTTTTATTATTTTTTTTTCAAGAGTGTAAATCTTGAAAACTTTAAAGTGTAACAACCGTTAATGCACAGAATATAAAAGTGATAGGCATTCAATTTGAACATGAATATTTCTGTTTTAATCGTTGAAATGAACGAAATTACAAAATGATAAAATAACAGAAAAAAAAGCCAAGTTTAAAAAAAAAAAAAAAAGAAAAAAAAAGAGCTGTATCCATTTTTGAAATATTCTTTTCTTTTTTTAATATTTTAAATCAAGGTTATTGCAACTGTAAATACTTTCAGTATGGATTTAGTAATGCTATTGATATAGAACATTTCTGCTCTATAAAAACACCAAAGATTTGTTTATATTTTATGTTGAAACTTATTTTATTTTAATATTTAAAATACTTTTTTTGTCATAAATTTCAAAAGGCATTTAAAAAAAAAAAATAAAATAAAAAATGAAAAAAGTTAAAGAAATATGTTCCAAGTGTAACATGGTATTATAATAATATAATATAAATAATAGGAACAGTAGTAGTAATAGTAGTAATAATAGTAATACTAACATTTTTCTTTCTCTTCTATAATAAAATATACTGTGAAAATTGTACCCTTAATTATTTATAAAATATATATATATATATATGTATAAATATGTTATTATTTAGACTGTTATTTTTTGTATTTTACACTTCTAATCTATTTTTGTAATACTTTGTAAAATTTTTTAATAAAGATTTGTTACATTTTCCTTTTCGTTTGACTTTTTTTTTTTTATTTTTTTATTTTTTATTTTTTATTTTTTATTTAAAAAGAATAAATACATATAAGATTTTTTATTGTTTTTTTATTTTTTTTATAAACACAGATAAAATATACGTTGTATGTACAAATAAGAGGTACTAGTATTCCTTTGACTACTATTACTACAGGTACTGTACTACTACAATTCTATTAAAGAGTCCCTATAGGAATATTGAAAGCTATTGCAGCTGTAACAAAATTTATATGTTTTTCTTTTTGTTTATTTGTACTTTTTATAATTATGTCATTTTTTCTTTGTTTATTAAAATAATAGATTTCTCTTTTTTCCATTTCTTTTTCCATTTCTTTTTTTTTTTCGTTTTCTTCTTTTTCTCTTTCTTCTTTTTCCTGTTCTTCTTCTACTTCTTTTTGTATCTGATTTAAAAGATTTTCTACTTCTGGATTTATATAATCCGAATCGTAACTATCACTGTAATTTGGCAAATCATCTAAATCATCATCATCATCATAATTCTCTGTGTTTTTCTCTTTATCTTTGCTTCCCTTTCCTTTTTCTTTTTCTTTTAATTCTTTTATTCTAATTGACTTAATTTGTGATCCTTTCCTCTTTACATACTTATGTCTACAAGTATGTTTCTTTTTCGTTTTAACAACCATCGTAAGAAGTTATAATATCAAAAATATTAACTCACTTAATCATTTAATCACTTAATAACTCCCTAACTTAATCATTAATTACTTTATATACATAATTCTGTCTGTATACTAAACTGTATGGTCTTTTTTTGTGAGTTTCAAATCAACTGTTCTTTTGTTCTCTTATTCTTATACTTACGTTAAAGAAATAATATTCATAAAATAAACAAAAAAATGAAATGTACACAAATGAAATTAATTTTAAACAAATTAATTTGAAACAAATTAATTTTACAGAATAATTTTTTATAGAATAATTTATTATAGAATCAAATAAATACAATCAACATCGCATGACTACAAACAAAAAATTAAATTAAAGAAAAAATTGATATTGGGAAAATAATCAACACTGCAACAAAAAAAAAAATAAAAATAAAAAAAAAAATAAAAATAAAAAAAAAAATATATATATATATATATATAAACAAGCATTTACAATTTTGTGATTATCTGAATATATATATCATTAGTTCTTTTTATCAATTTTAGTTTCCATATTTTCAATATATGGATCTTTTTCTTAGTTTTTTTTTTTCTTTTTTCTTTTTTTTTAAATAAATCAAAATATAAAAATGTAAAAAGAAAGACATAAATAATTCATGCGTCACATATGTTAATACAATTAGAGTATTTGATTTTTTTCTTATATTAAAAAAAAAAAGAATACTTATAATTTTTTATGTTTGTACATATTTTCGGAGGTTATTTAAAATGTTTTATTAAAAGGAAAAAACGTCTTAACCATGAATAATAATAAAATTAGTAAGTGAAAAAAAGAAAAAAAAAAAAGGCAACGTACATGTTGATGTTTACAAATAATAAATGTAAAAAACAGAATATGTTTTTCATTTATTTGGTCGTCCACATATGGACATCGGGAATGGAGATTGGAGATTGGAGAATGGTAAATGCTACACGGTAAATGGTACATAGAAAATAGTAAATGATAAATGGTAAATGGAGATAGGAAAATAAAGATAGGAAAATGGAGATAAGAAAATGGAGATAGGAAAATGGAGATAATTTTTCTATAATAATTACAAAAGGTACTTACAACAATATTAGAAAATAAAACAATGGAAAAAAAAAAAAAAACTAAATAAATAAATGAAAACCTAAAAAAAAAAAGAAGAAAAAATTAGTAAAACATCTACTTTTTTTATTGTAACACTATCGTTGAAAAAATGAAATAAAAACGAAGTAGAAGAAACAAAATTGAAACTAATCCAAATAGATAAAAAACGAACTTTTAGAAAACCTTTTAACTATAGATTTGTAAGTGTCTCAACAACCAAAAAAAAAAAAAAAAAAGAAAGTAGTAAATTAAAAAAGTACACACATAAAAACAATAATTATTATCACATATTTGTAAAATGGAAATCATTTAATTTGCTATTTTTTTTTTTTATTTTTTTTCTTAAGTCTGTAGACATCTATACTGATAAAATAATCATAATAGGAAAAAAAAGAATTATAAATAAAGAAAAATATAAAACCATTGTTGAAGGTATAGTATGGTAAACACTGTATAAATAAAATAAATGATAAGAAATGAGAAGAAATGATAAGAAATAATAAGAAATGAGAAAGAAAAAAAAAAAAAAAAGAATACTCAGTCCGATTCATCCGAATATCCCGATACAAGTGAAATCGTCACTTTTTGACGATTATTGTTATTTATATCTTTATTTATTTTTTTTAACTGAATCGGTTCCTCCTTATTTGTATTATTTTTTTCATCTTTTTGATTTGGCTTTACTTTAATAAAACTTTTTCCTGGGAATAATTTGGGGGGGTGCTTTACTATTTTTTTTTCTTTATGTAAACTTTTTTTCGCTTCTTTTAAAATTTTCAGTTCTTTGTATAAAAGGCATTCCTCTTTTTCCTTCTGTTTTTCCATTTCCTTTCCTTTTTCGATTTTTTTTTTTTTTAAAATATTGTTTTTTGTTTCTTCATATTCTTTTTTCATATTTTCCATTTCGCTAATTTGTTGGGTTTGGTAATCGGAAGGATCTATTGATGATTGTACATTCGAATATAATCCATCTTCTATCTTTAAATATGGTTGATCCGTATTATTTATTAAAGGAAGTTCATCATTACAATGTAAATCATTATCATAATATACTTCTCTTTCGTTTAGTTGTTCTCTTTCATTTCTTTCTAACTGTACTGGGAGACTTAAGAACCTGTCTTTGTTTTGAAATTCAGGCAGTTTTTTTAATCTTTCGATCTCTTCAAGTTCCTCCTTACTTCTCACATCTTTTACTGTTTCTTTAATTCCATGTTTCGTTATTTGTTGTTTATATATTTGTGATTTTACAAAATTCATTTTTTAAATTTCTTTTTTTTTTATTTATTTATTTTGTACATTTACTTTTTTATTTTATGTTCACACAAACTCCCAGTTGCCTCAATTATTAATGTAACAAGTAACAAGTAACAAGGAGACGAATACGAAGACAAAAACGAAAATGAAAATGAAAATGAAAACCAAAATAAAAATTAAATTATTAAACCCATAACCACAAATACAGACATACACAAAAAAAAAACAAAAAACAAAAAACAAAAATGATTAGAAACAAACCAAAATAATGATTAATGAAAATGCTTATCTAATTGTAAACTTCAAAAGCTGAAGTTACGAATTTAAAAACACTCCACCGTCCCCCCCCGAAAAAAAAAAAAAAAGAAAATTCAAATAGTTTGTAATGTATATACTTTTTATAGCATGTTTTAAAATTTGATTCAAAATGAGTGTGTCTAGATTGTTCGGTTTTCTTTTAAATCAAATATAAGATTTATTACGCATTAATACATATCCTTTTGTCTCATATT